>JAULBU010064358.1:0-11187 GCA_032358235.1 Odonthalia washingtoniensis
TGTATAAAGGGCGTGGTTCAATGTTTTGTTTATAAAAAATGTGCTCGATTTGTGCCTGCGACGATTTTTGTGGTGGGCCGGGAAATGAAATTTTTCATTTCGAGGCTAAACGTGTGTCACCTCATTGTGTTTCAACCAATGAGTGTACTGTGTGTGTTTGATTGTGATAATGTGAAAGAAGGATGTATCCTTAGTAACGTGCGGAGATAAACAGACATTTGTGTTGTGATAAAAATAGACTTACAATATGTGTCGGGAGAAAAATATTATTTAGAAATGGCACAACATAATAAAATTATGTGGGGAAGTTTGTAATTGCTAGAAAATTGTAAAACCACGCGTGTTGTGAAACTCAAAATTTGAGCACATCATTTGAGAGCAATGGAACAGGTCATCATGCACGCTCTTCCAGGTCATAGCCCTGTCAAGCAGTGATTGCAAGGAAAGAGATATTGACATGCGTGCATGTATGTGTTGGTGTGCTAACCGGCGAAATCGATGACGTTAAAAAGACGTTTAAGGGGCGGAGCATGGCGAAAGGCAACGCCAACTCAAGCGGTCATTGTTGCAAGGCATGAGAAACGGGGAGCACATGTTTACGGACAAATACGAGAGATACCATACTACTGTAACAATCAACATTGAAAACAAAGGAAAACTGTTAAGTGAGAGGAACAAGAGTAGTGAAACCAGCACATAATATAGATTGTGGGTAAAGCGGTGAAGTACTATACTAAAAACCAGAAGTTAGGTGTATTATAACAAACGTTCCAGCTGTGTGACGTCATTGACTTAGGTGTGGGCGTAATGGGAGAAAATAATCTCAAACGGATCTGCAGTTAGGTTCCAACTGAAGAAATTAAAATTTGCAAACGAAAGAAAATGGTAACTGCCACAAAATAAGATATCTCTATTCTATACGTACCAATAAAAACCTTATGTCATGTAAGGGCATGTCTAGCTGTTTCGGAAATTAAAAATATGAATGTTTGTAATTGTAATCTAACCGACAATCCCTAATTTCTACAATATTTATATGATCCAATAACTCCATGCGGAACTGGAAACAATCATCCCCTTTGAATTTTATGTGCGAACGATCTGAAATAACGACCTATCCCGAAATGGCCGGTGAAAATGGTGAAAAAAAAAACAAACGGAACACGACAAATCATGATGGATGTGGATATCGATGTCAGCACATGTGATACACCATATCAGGTAGGATTGGAAAAATTTACAGCAAGCGCGAAACGACTAATGCAGCAGGCCTCAGTGACAAGGTTCACGTGCAGGAATGTGACGAACACCGACTTCAAAAATAAAAAATAGATGCCTGCCTCAAGCACAAGTGAAGAATTTGGTAAAAGCACTTGACATGTGCTTGCAGAAAGTAGCTATGTACATCTTCTCAAATGATGAGAAGGGGTTGTATGAATAATTCATTTCGAAAAAGGTAACGGAAGCATTTATACATACTGGAATAGCGAAAGCTTCAAAAAAATACAAACGCGGATCGATTAAAAAGGTTTTTGCGTGCATGTTTATTCGCTCATATGCCGGCGAAAAGAGTGTATGCTCTGTTGGCGGCAGATGGTTGCGATAATTACACTCTAGATGGAAATGAAGAGAATGGACAGGATTATATGAATGAAAGTGCAGGTAATGTTGAATGTGATGGGGAGAAAACAGTTGATGACACGGACTCAGACTTTATGGGGGATGAAGAAGGATCGATGAGTGTAGAAACCAACCACAAGCAATGGAGAAGTGGATTGTCTGAAAAGATATGCGAAAAAGCACAGGATGGCTGGATAAAGATGTGTGAAACCAACATGTTGGATGTTGTCAAGTATCACAGGAGTTTCTTTGGTGATGATGTCATTGAGGGTGCTGTAAAATGTATATTAAGGGCTGAAACTAAAAACAGAACATTCATCGTTAGATGATGAATTCATTCTTCGCCTCTCCATCGAAGCGATGAACGACACGGATGGAACATCAGGGCTTTCTCCACCGACATTGTTATTTGGAATACCACCTGTAGTCCCTACTTAAAACCGAGAGCGTCCAGCTCATGCCAAACGAATGGAAGTATTAGCAGATGACTAGAGAGAAATGGCTTCAATCCATGTGGAGAACCGAATTTTCATGGCGCTAGGATCGAAACTGCCTTCTCGCACTAAATTCAGGTTAGAAACTTGGGATCCCGTTCTCATGTATATGGAGGACATTCGTAGATGAGATGTCCTATTGAACATTGAACATATAGAAAAGAAATTGGTTTGGATCAAAGACGGTAGTAGGGTCGAACATTTCAGTATCACCTCAGTTATACCGAAAGAAATTAGAAATTTAAAAATAGAGCTGGGACGGTTCATCTCAAATTACCACACTCTGTAAAGAATCAGAAATTATTTAACAGAGTTACTGATCCAAGATGTCCCTCTCCTTGTGGTACCGAGGCAATGAAGCAAGAAATTGCGGGTCTGATGGCCAGGGACTGTTTCCAGATAATAAAATGCTGCTTAATTCCAGCCAGAGCGAAAGTGTCGGGAGGTCATTTCGTCATAGCACTAAAAAACTTCGGTACATCTGATGAAAATTTGAAGGCAAGATACGTCTTACAAGGGCATTGTGACAAAGAGAAGGAAACCTTGATTCACAATTACTATACATTACGTCACCCCTCCGTCCGTCTCGTAATACCGATCGCCGGGATCATGGGTTTTGAAATCTGGACTCCGGACGTGGCACAAGTCCATATCTAGAGTCAGAAACTCACCCGCAATGTATATATCAAGCCTCACAGAATCTTTGAACTTGATGGATCTAAGCTGCTCAAGTTTCTGAAACCTCTCTATGTTCTCTGTGACACGAGTGATTATCGGTGAGAGGAATTCGATTCGCACGTGATGGAGACTGGATACCTAGCTTTGGCGATGGAACCAACAATGGGTGACCTATCCCTCTACTTTAAGGTTAATACCCGCGGACAATTGACAATGATTTTGGGCCTGTACGTTGACGACTCCATTGGAGCTGGTGACAGGGACTTCGAGGAATTCAGAACTAGCACTGAACGAAGATTTGACTCAAAATCACGAGAAGTTGCACTATTTTTGTTTGCTGGAATGGAAGTCGAGCGAGTTGGAAAATTATTCAACGTTCATCAGCATCACTATATAAACAAAATCAACATGCTTCCATCAAAATCAACTTTTTAATCCTTTTGATCCCAACACCACCAGCTCTCCTGGTTATCTAACTGTAGCCCCGATGTTGTCGGAGGTGTTAAAATTTTATCTCAAGTTAAGGAACCGCAGTTACATCAATCTCATGTTAAGTAAATCCACAAAATCGTGCGACACCTCTAGAATCAACCTTCTATTGGTCTTCTATTCCCTCAACTCGAAGTTTACAGCCTACGAATGGTCGTGTTTACAGATAGATCGTTCGCCCACACTCAAGATCTATCATCTCATATAGGCTTCTTGATTTTTCTACAAGATGAGACGGGTTATGGAAACTGCATCGAATACAACAGCCGAAAGTCAAGAAGTGTAGTCCTATCAGTGCTCAGCTGCGAGATTTTCGCATTTGCTGACGAAGTTCATATCGCAATCCTGCTGCATTTTGACCTTCACAAAATAACCGTCAAATGGATTTATGCATACTCACAGATTCTTCTTCTCTGTTTGATATCATCACCAAGTAGTCCACTACAACTGAAAAACGACTAATGATAGACATCAGCGCAGCGCAGCAGGCTCATCAGAACCAGGATATAACGGAGATTGATGGATTCATCGTGAGCACAACCTGACACACTCACTCACCAAGTTCGAACTAGGTGAGGGTCTGTTGCACTTTATGAGAACTTTTATTCTCGACTGCCAAATTGAAAAGCTTGAAATACGAGAAAGTAGATATACGGATCGACCTCTGTTTAAAGTTGACAACTAAAATGATGCCTCTATATCAGATATCTGAATCGTCATGAATGCTAGAACCTACGACCTTATTCACGGTAAACATTCTGTAGACAACTTTTTTCGTGAAAAGAAGTAGAGAAAATGTGAAACTTTTTGTGCAGATATTATTAATGTACAGTGATGACAATCTAAGTATGACTACAGTAGTACTAAATACATCAATCGACAATTATATAGCTACTGTACGCCAAAGTGTAGTTGTTGTCTATAACGTTCGGTCATATGAGATGGAACTATGAGACGGAATTCTACTCGCATGACACTGTCTTGTACATTGTCTGGAATTTCATCACAAATCGGAAGACGTTTTCGACTAGTTTCAACTTGAAGTTGAAATTAGTCAAAAACGCCTTCCGAGTTCAATTCCATTTATGGTTAATCGGTCATAATTATTTGCGCGCCAAAAAAGAGCAGCGAATATTATGAACAACCAATTTCTAATTAAGGATGCTGATCGGTCTCGTACCAACTTTGCACTGCAAAGTTGGTATATGTACAATCATGTTTCCTTCTTGTTACAAACTTAGAATAAAACGGACACGCCATTACCATACTTTATGTTTTCTACATGTTTTAGTAATCACGAGTTGTATTTTTACGACAAAACGTTTTCTCCAAGGTTGCATGTTCTTTGCGCACCAGTCGCTTGGCAATATCTCCGGAACGGCTAAGTAATTTTGTATAATTTTTTCTCCATTATAATATTCCAATCTCTGTCGACTACATGTATGACCCATAATTCGACATTGCAAATTTGGAGCGCTTGCTAGAATACAATACTGATTGCGTGTTTGATGCAATCGGTATAAAAACAGCTAGCTTAGGGGTTACGATGGTTTGTGCTGGGACTGATTGAATACTGATGCTGTAAGTTTCTGTGCTGATTCTTGTGAGGATATTGTGCTACGACTTGTTGTAGTAGAATATTCATTTAGTTGGTGACTCTGATTGTCTCACTGTTACTGTTGAGTCGGCTATTTGACTGCAAGTTATTTAATTACAGTTTTCAAGTGAACTAAGACCGGTGTATTTTTATTTTAATTTATTCGTATGAACGACTGTTCTTATAAAGAACATTTTGACAAAAGATAAAAGGGTACCTAATAACGATTCAATTAATATTTTTCTTAATCGCGTTGCAATATACCCTTCACCTTATTTATTTAAAACGGATACATATTTGTTATCATAACATGATGTTTCCATTTTGGGCTTACAGTGTACTTTTTATCATATTTCATTACACGAATACTTACTACTTATGGTTCCATTTTGGGTTCCATTAGATTATTTTATATTATCGCATGTAACGGATACTTACATAATAGGTATTACATTCTCCTCTATATATATTAGTGAATTCGATTTCCGTTTCACTTCCTATATTTTCAGGCATCGAGTTTGCGCATAAACGAGTCAGTTCCTGCTTCCACGCTACCTCCTTTATGTTGCTCCCTTGCATATTCATTCGACCATATGAGTTTACAGCACTCATATCGCATTAACTCTCTTCTTAATTTATCTTAGTTATGGGCCCAGCAGTAACTTCTAGCAACTATCCTTCGATCACAGAAAATGCACTGCAATGGTATTAGAGATTCAACTGCAATGATTAATTATGCTATACATTGGTACATTGATATTCTTATTGATATATTTAAAAAGGTTGTAAATTCTTCTTTTGTTTTATGTGGATATACAGTTTCTATCCTACTTGAGATTTATTAGGACATACAGTTCCTATCCTCCTTCTCATATATTTGAAGATGCAGTGCCTATTATTCCAATCAAGACATACAGTTCCTGTCCGTCATCCAAGTTATATGGAAATAGAGTTCCTATTATTCATCCGATTTATTTGAAAATACAGTTCCTATCCCTCTTTCGGTATATTTGGAAATACAGTTCCTTTCGTCCTTCGCTTTACTTATGACCACACAGATTCTATACTTCTTCAGTATTATCAGGACATACAGTTCGTATCCATCGTCCAACTTATATGGTAATACAGTTAGTATCCTACTTTCGATCAATTTGGACATACAGATCCTACCCTTCTCCTGTTTTATTTGGAGATACAGTACCTAATCTTCCAATCAGGACATACAGTTCCTATGCGTCATTCGATTTATTTGGAAATACAGTTCCTATCCTTCTTCTGTTTTATTGGGAAATACAGTTACTACTCTTCTTCCGTTTTGTCAGGATATTAAGCTGCTATCCTTCTTCCGGTTTTTTAGGACATACATCTATTATCCTTCTTCCGTTTCATCATGCTTACTGCTTCTGCAAATGAATATAATCCTAATAAAAATACTAGGTCAGAAACTACAAATAGAGATGGTATTTGCGTCTTCAAAAATATCAATGATGATGATGTTTCCGTCTTGATAAATTTAATTACGTCAAGAATCTAATCTAAAATACAATTAAGAGCAAAATGTAGACTCCGAAAACGTTGTGTATACACGTAGGCCAAATAGCTCCCCCGTACAGGACCTATAATCAGTCAGCGGATCGAGATATAAGAGATACTGTCGGGAAAATGCAACTCGTGATTACGAAAAGTAAAGTAAAACTTAAATCATAATGATGGCGTGTCGGTTTATTCAGAATTTGCAGCTATTTATAACCGACGAGAGAGTTGAACTCGATCATAATTAAAAGAGAACAGTATGACAAATTTGAACTTGTGATGCAATTCCAGATAGTGTACAAGACAACGTCATACGATCAGAAATCCATCTCGTAAATCCATATCGTATCGACAGATACTGTAGGCAACAAATACACTTGGGTTCTGCATTGTACAGTAGGTGAGTTGACTGATAGTTGATGTATTCAGGGTATGACATTAGTAGCGATATCATGAGATTCGATCACTTCGTACAGTATTTCCTATAATTGGTCTACTTCTGTTCATGGGAAACATTGTCAAAGACATGTCCATCATGAATGACGTCGTAGTCTTCTTCCATCATTGAAATGCAGATAACCGACGCAGTTTCAACTGTATCGTTGCCATTTTTATTGATGAAGGCTTTCTTGACTTGTCAGATTTCTCTGATAGCCAATTTCTTGATTTCGCAATCGAGGAAGCCGGTTCTCAAAAAATGGAGCAGGCCTTCACCTGGTTCAAACTTGGTGAGGGAATCCGCTAAGTTATGCCCGCGGCGTATCCATCCGATTTCAGTCACATCCTCTCGCTGATAAGCTTGTCACGCAGCGCTGATATCGACCATAAGTCGTTTTTCAGTTGTAGTTGACGATTTTGTGATGACATCTAATAGCAACGATGAATCAATGAAGATTCTCAGATCGACGGTGCGGCTCAGAATTTTCTGAAGATCGAAACTTGGGAGGATGGCGACGTCAACTGCATCGGCAAATGCGAATATTGAGCTGCCAAGGACTAATCATACCACAAGTCGGGATTTCCTGCTGACGAATTCGATTAGGTTTGCTTTACCGGACCCGTCCTGAAGAAATACCAGAAATCCAATTTGGGACGATAGATCTGCGGTGTTGGCAAACGACCCGTCGGTATATATGACCATACGTAGAGAATCGAGAGCCATTTGTGGAAAGGGTAACCCGAGGTCTGATTGCATCTGAAGAAGTTTGACGATGCGGTTGATTTGTTTGATGTGGGATTTGTAAAATAGTCTCAGTTACTTGGGAAAGGATGTCGACTCCTGCAGTAACGTCGGGACGATAGTCCGAAATCCAAGAAAGATGATGTCGCAGGGACCGAAAAGACTCAAATTTTTTCGTAGTTGACAGCAAGTTCATCTTTCCGATGTACTGCCTTTCATGGATGTTGAAGACATTGCTGTCATTTTCAATTTCCATTCCGACGAAGACGAATGGCACAGTTTTCGTTGTTTAAAGTCAAAGCTTTGCTCATTCCTCGTGCTTAAGTTTTATAAGTCTATATACCCTGTTGCAATAGATCCGTCTACGTACAAACTCATTATCCCACAGGGACACCTGTCACTGTCTTTCTCAAAATAGACGGACAAATTTCCCGTAGCTAGTGCCATCGCCAGGTCTTGGTCACCAGTCCCTGTAACAAGCGCGTTAAATTCCTCTGACCAATAATCAAGGGCGTCAGGAAGACCATAGAGGGGTTTCAACAGTTTCAGCATCTTGGTCTCATCTAGTCCAAAGATATGGCGAGGCTTGAGATATATGTTGCGGGTGAGGTCTTGAATCTGGGTGTAGACTTGTTTCACATCCTCATCTCAGATGTTTAAGCCCATAATTCCTGCAGCGGATACTACGATGCGAACTGAATGGTGACGTAGTGTCGGAGAATAGTGAATGAGGGTTGCCTCTCCCTGTCACGATCTGCTCGGATCACGTATCGTGCCTTCATTTTCTCATCGACTGAGCCGACGTTTTTAATTTCCATCTCGAATCGGTCTCCTGAAACGTTTTCACCAGTTGGAAACGAGCTGCTATGTACCACCTGGAAACAACCCCTTGTCATCAGACCCGCAATTTCTTGTTTCATTGCCTCCGGGCCGGATGGAGGTGTACATATTGGATCTGATGCTTTCAAAAGCTTCGTTAGATGGTTGTTAACTGTATCCATGGTCTGATGGTTTGAAATGAATCGACCCAGTTCCTTGTCTTGACATCGAATTGCAGCTGGTATTACGGGTTTAATGCTGAAAGTATTTATCCTACTACCATCTTTAACCGAAACTAGCTTTTTCTCTATACGTTCAACTGCCAATGGCCAATTCCATCGATGACTACCCTCTTCATACACGTGAACAGGATCTCCAACTTCTAACCTAAACTCTGTGCGTGGAGGCAGCTTTGATCGTAATTCCGTTCGAATGCGGTTTTCCGCATGAAGCCACGCCATTACTCTCTGGTAATTTACTAGTAACTCCATTCTTTCAGCATGAGCTTGGAGTTCTTGGTTTATAGTGCGGACTGTGGTTGGTATCCCAAACAACAGCATTGATGGTGAAAGATCAGAGGGGCCAGCCGTATCATTGATAGCTTTGACGGAGAGACGGAGAATGAACTCATCATCCACCGACGAATGTTATGTTTTAAGCGTTAAGAATATTCGTCTCAAAGCACGATGGTACGTTTTATCACCACCAATTGCATTATTTTCCTCACCTCCGCTGAATTGAAGTTCGATGCCTTGGATTCTCGCGGCACATCGAAATTAATCGGCCAGGAATGATCTTTCTTGGTCAAGTCGAATCTTCTTCGGGTAGCCGGCATAGAGTGTAGCCCAACAGAGTACAAAATGGACGCATAGGCTCTCAGTTGTCTTTTCAGTGATTAATACGGCATTATCGTACCCCGTGTGAGTGTCTACCACATGGAGTACAGCTTATCTGCCTAGCCACATCAGTTCAATTGCCAGCTCCTGATTGAATATGATTTAATCAGGAGGGAGAGAGTCACGAAACCGAAATGGTTGTGAGTGAAACTCGTTGAATGGTTAACACGCAGCCACGATTCGGTCAAGTACTTCTTTTTATCGACGGAGAGATTCCAAGGTCCGCACGTCGTAATGTTTGAAACAGCCGCTCAGTAATGGGATGGGCACATTGTGTATGTAGCTTTTCCAGTTCGGTTCTTGTGAAGAAAACAGCTCTGGGAGAAGAGACTATATATTACTGTTGATTAATAAACTTAAAGGGTATTTCCCATTTCGCGCGAGCTTCGCAACACGTTTGCATCGTAATCTAGGATAAGGTGAAGTGATCGCACCACATCTAACCGGAGGAGCGGTATATCGACGTTGACAACTGATAGCAGGATCGATAGAAATGACTGATCGGGTAGTGGCATTCGGGACTGAAATATCCCGCAACTGTGATGAACAGATTCTCCGAAAACGAAGGCGGCCTGTTTATTATTCAATTGAAGCGTGATCCCAAACTTCTTGCAATATGGCGTCAGATGAGGAATCCCATCTGTCGATACAGCTGTGCCTGAATCGACGCAGAAACACAGAAAGTTAGCAACAGTATCGGAGTAGTGCCTTTTATTAGTAGCATACTTTTCGGAGACTACGGAGAGTATCTCTGGCATTCTTATTACGCCGGTGTCGTTGATAAGATTGCAGAAAGAGCGTGCTAAATTTTTAGATGAAGTGGATAATGCAGGTTGATGACTGAGCCGCTGAGATGTAGCTTTTGATACTAAGAAACAGTTGTTCAAGTTGCTATTGAATAATGCAGTCGATACTGCCGGGTAAGTGTCGGCGATAAATGACACCGCAGAGACATTCTGTCGATTTATGGATGCTGCGGAAGATGGATTACCGGGTTTTGTTGACTTTGTTGATGAGGATTGTTCGATTATGTAAATTGACTTTATCATTTCCTGAGATAATGCAGATTACAGCAAGTCACAGAAATTGACTCAGGAGACCCGTTTTTTAAGCCATACTTTTTGGAAATTTCATCGGCGTTCCGCTTCACTTTGACTTCGTATTCCAGTTGCCTACATTGATACTGATAGTGGCCCGGTTTGTCACATTAGAAAAGTCTCTGTTTCTTGTCGAATTGATGCGGACTACCATGTTATCGACTGTTGCTGTTGTATCTACAACTATTTCTGTTTCTCTCATGATTTTCCTCAATTATTCCGTGCCTTCGTTGACCAGACAAGTTAATACTGTCGCGGCAGTTCCTTATTGAGTCCGTCGAGATACCACTGTCGTGGGAACTGTTATCATCAGCGTGTTGATAATTGTACGTGAAGTTTATGCTTGGAGAATTTTCCAGGGATGCTGGAATCAATGTAATTGATGAACGCATCTTGCTGGATTCGAATAACCGGATGGACTTGTTCATCTTCTTTCCTAGCTGAATAAAATCATATGGGGCCTCTAGATTGGACTGCGCAAATGATGACCAGTTGGAGGAGCCAACAGCGGTGATGTGTTATTTTTACTTCATCATCTCGTCGTTGTCTGGAAGTGCTGCTGCAGGTATGAGATCTTGAATTCGCATGATTGATAGTTGAATTGCTTGCTCTTCCGTTCTTCCCTCCTTCTTATATTCGACAATTGTGAGCTTTGAAAAGATCTCGGAGACTTCTTCCCTATTTTCCGTCGCCAAAAATACGTTTTAGAAACCCTGGCAGAGCTCCGTGCACGGTCTGCCATAGTGAACAAAGGCTCTACAATACGATATATCATTAACGACTA
>JAULBU010064369.1:0-11187 GCA_032358235.1 Odonthalia washingtoniensis
CCCTCGTAAGCCACGACTCCAACACCCTCCCTCCTCTCATCGTTTCTCGCCTCGTCATATCCCCACACTATCCCGGGAAACTTCAGGCTCCCTCCGACAGCTGAGACGCATTTCGACCCAACAGGCATTAACCCAAATTTCGAACAACTCACAATCACTGGTACTCTCTGCCGATTCGCCGCATTCACTAATAAAACACTTCCACATGGGCACCCTATACCTTCACCCACGTCTATCATAGACGCCTCGATCATTACTTTACTGCATTTCTGCATGTATTTTGTCACTTGCGTGTCGTCAATTAATACGCTCTGTATACCATGTACTGATTGTAGACGTCTATTCATTCTTTCAGCTGCTGTACTTTCCACCCCATCTTCCCCATCTCCTTCTACATTTTCATACTCTGCAGGTTGTGTTTGCACAACGTACACGCAAACCACACTATCGTTTTTATCACTTTCACTCCCTTTTTCTGCTGTACCTCCTCCCTTTTGTTGTTTTTTCTGTTTTTTCTTTTCCTTTGTCCGATTTCCCCCTCCAGTCCCGATCACATCACGACCACCAATCCGTTCTAACACAACATCAACCCCTTCCACAATGCCTTTTTCAATAACTCCCTCCTCCCTTAACGTACAAGGCACAACCATGATACAATCACCTTGTAAAACGCAAGTAGATATCTGTTCCGTAAGATCGCCAAAGCTATCAGCCATCTTCTCGACAAGAGAATCCAAATATCGAACCAACTCAGCGTTTCCACTCCCACTCTCAACCCCGCCGTCCCTCTGATCCAAGTTGACATAGTGCATCACGTAAGAACTGACCCCTTCTACAATAGGTCTTAATTTCGTCTCCAGATGCCGTTCCAGCATGTCGCGCACGGCTGTCACGTCGCTCGTCGCATTGTTCGAAGAAAGTGCGGTCACCCTCTGTAGCTTCAGTATTTGCATCCCCAGCGCTGACGAAGACAATGATCCGGCCTCTGTTTGACGGATTATTTCCTTCGTTGTTTTCAACACCGCTTCTGATACCATGTTCGATTCTTGACCTATGGATACCTGGTACACTAATTTTTATTTGTTGTCACACTTGTCGTTGATGGATGGATTCGTGGATTTTGTCTGCCCTTCTTCTTTCGCGTTGCCTTGCCTTGACTCTATAAACGATATGTTTTGCAGTCGCCTGCCTCCCTATATTGAAATGAACGAACAATCGGGACAACAACTCTCAAATCAAAGAAAACGTAAACATAAACAGTGTAGCCAACACCATAAACAGTGTAGCCAACACCATTTTCAATTTTAATTTTTTAAAATTTGTTTTAACAAATTTTTAAATCTGTTAAAACATTTCAAATTTCAAACTTACCGCATAGAATTCCCAGACCCGGGATTGTGCTCATCCTTCCAGTCCTCCCATCGACTTTCCTCTTTCCTCTTCCGTTCAACAGCCTCCTCCCCATCACTATCCTCCTCCTCCGCCCTCCTCTTCGCCCTAATCCCACTCTCATGAGTCTCCTTTGCCTTTTCAGCCGCGCGTTGAGCTTCAATCTCTCCCCATTCCTCCACCGTGTAAGTTGGAAGGTTATGAGACGGTCTGAACACCTTTTCCCGTTCACCTTCTCTTTCGCTCACGATACGGAACGTTTGGTAAGGGATAGCCGGAACCGGCAAAGGAGCCTTTGTACTTCGTCTTGCATCCTGCGCCTTCTCAGAAGGGTTCTCACCCTTCGAATGTTGCTTCATCGCCCATTTCAAAAGCGGTATTTCCCTGTAAATAGACTGATGTAAATTCACACCACGTATAACCCCACACTGTAACATGACTAACGTAGCTTCACGCGTAATTTCCTCGCTCAGGTCATCGTCCACATCCTTACCGCGTGACAGTAGTGCCGATAATTTGCCCTCCGCAGTTTTTTCAGCCTTGTATCTCCGTATCTTCTCTTCTCGCGTCGTTCCAGCGGCTTGCGCAACCGATTCCACATCTTCCTCGTCGGGCATGACGGTCTCTTTGTCATTCGACGATAGCAATGATAAATTACTCATCGAGCTGAAGAATCGTTGCAGAAATGCAAGAGAGGACGTGAGTGATGACAGACGTTTTTCGGAATCGCCTTGTATATCTTCATTTGCATATGCTGACAGTAACGGCAGTAACAGGTACTTTAAATGTGATGTTGCAATCTCGTCCAGCGTTTCATTCGCAGAGATAAGGGAGGCATGGCTCGCGTTTGCAGACAGTTCCGTTAATGCCGACAGGGCGGATTCGCTTGGTGGTACGTCTTTATCTTCTGTTGTCGGTGTGATTGTGGTGGAAGAAGTTCTTGAGGTTGAAGTGAGTTGAACTAGGTCTAGCACTGCAGGCCAGGCGTTTGAGGTGCGGTTGAAAAGTTTGACGGCATGTGCAAACTGAGCGTCGAGCGAGAGGTCGGACAAGCTCGTCATCTTGTTTTTCTCTTTCTCTTCTTTTGTTTGTTTTGTAGTCAGTTGTAGTGCGAGAGATTGGGACGGGGTAGTGAAAAAGTTGAGAATGAAAAAAGTTGAAAACGAATATGTTACTGCCGGAGCGGCACCTTTGGGGAGACAAGTCTTTCTGTGCAATTTATGTTGGTTGGGATGAGCGATTTAATTTGTTGTTCCACATGACTGTACTGTAGGATCCTTTTTTGCACGTACAGCAATGTCTCTGAACATCAAAAAAGGATTAGAAATACCACGTGTGATGCGACGTGTATTTAATGCCCCTCCCCAATCAATCGCACAGCACAGTCAGCAACATTCACTTCATTATCATTTTCATTGAAAAGTTCATCCGCGTGGTTCAAATTCCCTTGAACTTTCGTGAATTTCCGTTGCTCCCATTAAATTCTCAGTTCAACTCTTTAACCTTCAGCAACAGACCTTGCAAACTGTCGTCCTTCAGAACTTGAGGTTCCGGCAGAGTATTTTATCAAGTCCATGCGTCGACGCCGTGGCACCTCAGACGCACCACTACCCTCACCCTTCACATCCGAGGGCCACGACACAATGACTTTGCCGATAGCGACCACCATCCGTGATCGCACCGCCGAATTCAACGCCATTCTTCAATCCACATCCGCTTCCTCAAAAGCCACAAAAAAAGCACTACCACCATCCCAACAAACACATACGACAACCCCACGTTCAGATTTCACACGACTAGCAGCTAATGTCGGAAAAGACATTCAACAAACGTCTGTCAAATTGAGCAAGTTGACCAAACTAGCGGAGCGAACATCACTCTTCGACGATCCGACAGCAGAGATCCATCAATTGACATTCATTATCAAGCAGGATATTACCGTTCTCAACGGGAAGCTATCCGACTTGCAAAGGTTGCGAGACGCTACCCGCAAGTCATCTAACAAGCAAGCTGGTGATCACTCTGAAAATGTCGTACAGTCATTGAAGGTTAGGTTAGGAGCAACGGCTCAGGGATTTCAACAAGTGCTCAAGATGCGCACAGACAGTCTTGCCGCACAGCAGGACAGACGGTCTCATTTCATGAATACCGGTGCAGGAGCACCTGCTTTTGACGCACCTGCAGGATCCGTCGCTCTTAACTTAGGACAGGGTTCTTTAGGAGCTTCTGCTGCTGCTAGTACGGATGCAGATAGCCAAATGCAAGGGATGGCTGTTATGAGAAGGGGGGGAGAAAATACTTATCAGCAAGCCAGGACAGACGCTGTAAGACAGATTGAAACTACGATTGTGGAATTGGGCCAGATTTTTAATCAGTTAGCGACAATGGTGACGGAACAGGGCGAATTGGTCGAAAGGATTGACGCTAATGTAGAGGATACTGTTGTCAATATGGAGGCTGGACAGAATCAGTTGATGATTTATTATAACAGTATTGCAGGCAATCGTTCACTCATTCTTAAAGTATTCGGCGTTTTGCTCGCCTTTCTCATACTATGGACCGTCATTTTGTAGTAAATATATATATATATACATGTGCCGATTACGAATACGGTTGACCCCCCTCCGCCAACACTTCAAACATTTTATGAACAAAAGGCAAGCTTAAGTGGAAAACAAAACAAAATTAGAGTGATTTTTTTTTAAGATGACAAATCATTTGGGTACACAGCAGAAAAAGATAAGTTAGGCATGTTGGGTTTTAAGTTGGTTGTAAGAAAATTTCTTTAATGAACCTGTTTAGGATCCACCCAACACAAAGTCTTCGTCATTTTCATTTTCATTTTCATTTTCATTTTCATTGTCATTTTCATTTTCATTTTCATTTTCATTTTCATTTTCATTTTCATTTTCATTTTCATTTTCATCTTCATCTTCATCTTCATCTTCATCCCTATCTTCACCAGTGTCCTGATCATCGTTGGCATGAATTTGATCATCACTTCTCATCGTAGTCAAAGGATGTTTGAAAGAAGCATGTCTATTGAGTAAATTAGCGCGTAGAAAAGACTTTCCACAGACACTGCATATAAAACGTCTTACATCACCCCCAGATCTCCCACGAACGTAAGCCATCGCGACATCGCCACCAATAGCAATACTACCGCCACTTACACTTTCACTGCCTCCCACACCATCCCCATCTGAATTAGAAGAACTTGTAATAGCACTGCGTACGCGTCTCGACTGTCGAATAGAAGATGCCTGATGCACGGTACGTACATGTCGAAGAAGTGAGGAACTATGTCCAAATGAAGCGTTGCATAATTGACATACGAATGGTCGTTTCTTCTCATGTACGGCCAGAATATGAACTTTTAAATGCCCGTCGCGGTCAAACGATGAAGGGCATAACGCACATTTAAAAGGGCGCACAGACCTTGAGTGTAACGCCATTAAGGAGGTATTTTTCTTCGTCTTTTTCGTAGATTCAGTGCCTGTGCGAGCTCGTGTTAAGGGCGTCCAAGAAGATGATGATGATTGTGACTGCTGTTGCTGATAGAATTGCGATCGTTTTTTCTTGATCACTTTTTGATGATGACCGTTTCTTAAAGTGCTGCTGATTTTGTTTTCATTCTCATCGCATGTGTCGTTTGCTATCATTCCCGTGACATCCTCTTGTTTCACCAATTCTATTCCATCCTGCGTGACTTCTTTAGTTGTCGAATCCTCCACACCTTCCTTAACTTCCTCGTTGTCATTCACAACTACTCCATTGTTCTCACCTGCACTTTCATTCTGCTTCTCCACAGTCTCAAACGCAGCTTTTTTTTTGGCACTAGCTTCTTCTCTTTCAGTGATGGACGCCACACTGCTCAGGAATAGATACACATGACTTTCTGGGATACTTTCGTTAGTAGCCTGTGTCTCTCCTCTAATACTATATCCTTTCTCAGGTTGGATATCTACCGATTGAGCCACGTCCACATTCACATTCACATCACAGTCATCACGTGTCGCCATTTTCATGTCACCATTACCGTGATGACCATAATCTTTCAAACATTCAACGTGATGTAATTCTTCCTGCTCCGGTCGGTCGCGTGTTACACTATTACTGTGTTTCATAAGTTGTTGATTACGACCGTTTTCCAATTGGTTCCGTTCATGCCCGATGGCAGTATCAGCGGCATCATCACTAATGGGAAACACTTGACAGCTCTTATACCTTTTCATTTTCTCAGCCGCTTTCTTAATTGCCCTTTCCTTTTGTCTATGTTTTGCCATGTTCCATACATATTCATCTTTTTTAAAGTTACCGTTCGTATACATTAAGTTCTCATCAGTTTTAACAATATTCACTCCAGAAGCTTGTTCGCTATCCACACGTGGAGCAGTTGGAATAGACAAAGGCAACGTCGTAGAAGACGGCATCAGTGACAGTGACGGTACCACGTCACCATTGGGGAACCTTTCATCCTTCAAGGCTTCAGAGGTCCTGCCACACTCCGCGTCCATTTTTGAACTTTCTGCCAACCTCACCAATCGAGTCAACCCCCCTTTATGTTTTTCATCCCCATGTTGGCCAGGGTACTTTCCCGCTTGCTTTCCAGAGCGCTTGGTGTGGTCGTCCGTTTTCTCGTAATTATCATCTCGTCTGCTGCTAGGATGGGACGCCAACGCCACCGTAGAAGACTGAGGCGCGTTTGAGTGAAACGATTGTACGTTAGGTTCGAATATAATAGCGCCTGATGAGGTGCGTTTCGAGCTTCCTATCGGTCGTTGGAAGGGAATATGCTTCCCCTTTCGAAAGGGTTGGTGCAAACGATGATGATGATGATGATGAGGAGGAAGATGTGGACGAAGATGTGGATGTGGGTGTGCGTAATGCCGATCGATACGATGTTTCTTAAATGATGGTAGGATGGTGGATGACTTAGGTGTAGATGATAACCGATGTGGAGTTTGTGAAATGAGGATGCGTGGTTCCAAAACTCTGCTCAGTGACGGAGGACAGAGGCGAACTTCTTCCACCATATATCCAGACGCAGAAGCTTCTGAACGAAGGAATTCGATGGCGGCTGTGAGACGCTTACGCCTGGTATCTGTGGGCTGTATCGTTGTCAAGTTCATAGGAATAGAGGGCCGTGGAGGCGATGGTTGAAGTGGTGGTAGTTGCACAGACGAATTCATTAGATATTTCCCTAGTGATTTTCTTATTGATTCGGTGTTTCAGAGTTGAGAGCGTGAGGTACCTTACGAGTAAATGAGTGATTAGGGTGTGCAGTTGTCTTCTGGGTTGAATGAATGACAGCGGTGAACTTAAATAATGTGATGATGAATGGCGTTTTACATAAAAAGACGAAAGGGAGTAGGAGTCGGCGGGAGGGGTTGAGTCGTTTTCAATCGAGGTAGTATGAGATGTAATTTTGTTCAATGGTGCCTATTTCAAATGAATCGGTCACGCAGTGGTTTACATTGTAGTTCATATGCATTGCATATAATAGGAGAGAAAGGGTTGGTTGAGGGATTTGTGATATTGTTCATATTGCTCAATAAAATAGAAGGGATTCACAAATCCGTGAATAGAAATTAAGTTTCTATTAAAACTGGGAGTAATGATATTCGAATTTTTGTGAAATGTAACGAGTATATACGTTCCAATTTGTGCTATGCTATGGTGTATGCGTGTATATGCACAGAGAGGAGGCAGTTGGGGCACTTTAGCAACGGTTCAGTCGAACATGTTCGAGGGCGGATCGGTTAGACAGTCCGTCAGTTTGTCTATGGGGGAGTGCAAAGCATTCAATAAACGGGATTCCATTGTTCAGGCAGTGATAATACCAGTAGCTTAAAAGGTATGGCCCTTGTGATTAAGAAGGTCAGTTTGACATTTTTTTGTGTTTATTGGTGAGTTGTTTTGGCCCTTCTGATTGAAGTGATGGATGTACACGACGTCGTGCGTATTTGAAGCATGTCAGCAGTTCTTGACATCAGCAGTTTTAGTTTTGTTCTTCCCAAGTCCTCGTCAACCGCTTATGTATGCCACGTCTTTATCTTTGTGATTGTGTTAGGGGTGGTTCAGACGAATGGGGCCTGGAAGACTTGAAAGAATCTTTTTTTCATTCTCCATTTCGGTGTCAGAGGAGGTGAGGATGTTGGAGTGGGACACCTTTACGGTGGGACATTAAATCCCATTCCAACATTAAAATGTTCGATTTGTGATCGTCTGCTGTTGGAAGCTGAAGACGGGCCAAATGCTACAGAGCTCCGTATCGCACTGAACAGCTTTGTTTCGAACAGCTTTGTTTCCGTATGCGGCATCGCATAATAATTGTCATCGCATAGCGTCAAGTGGGCGCGTTGTTGAGAGGAACGTGTTGGCCCAAATAAATTCGGACAAGTTCCGATTAAAGTTGGATGATCCAACTGTCTGCAGGGTATGTGGCTTGCTCAGCTTGTGCTACACAAGCAAAGCAAACTACGTGCTTTAAACTACAAGTCCATATCGTGCTGCTGCTTCATCTGCAGGTATCGCCATGACGTGACGAAGGATTTTGATTTGAATCTCAGCATCTTTACGCATACAAGTCGGTGTCATCACTCGATGTCCGACGAATCACTACTGTAGTGTCCTAATTTGAGCATCCGTGAAAACAAGTTTGAAAACTTTTGTATAAAATAATGTTTTAGAAAACTTTTCTGCAAAAGTGTGACACGTGTCGTTTTTGATTATTCCACGGGAATGGGGATTGATTGTGGATTTGATTTCGAAATTTTCAAGTTCTTCCCTGCACAATCGTAGAACTTTTCACTTTTTCTCAAGTGAAGAAGCGATGCAGTTTACCGACTTTGCTCAAAATTATCCATCTTCAGACTCTGACTCTGAATCTGATTGTAACCTTGCCTCCAACACCCGCTCACGTAACGCTTCATCCGATCAACCTGGTCGAATCAAGCGCGATGAAAGGAACACACCCAAAAGGGATACCGCCGTTGACACACCTTCAAATCAAAAGCAACGCACGATGCATGCTCAGCATGCCTCTGGAGATGTTGACCTCAATATCACGTCTCCTTCAAACTTGACCTACGAAAGACGACAACTAAGTCCTAACTCCCCTCCTCTCTCGTCCATGCCATCGTCCCTGTCTCCGCCACTACCTCTGCGCCCTTCTTCTCCGACTGCAACACACGCTTCGAATGAGGACTTGAACAATATTTGCAACGGCAGCAGCATATCGGTGCCAATTTCAAAGCGCAAGCGCCTACCTTCGCCTGAATTGTCTCCACCGAAGAAATTTCCTCGCAACACACCACCATCTCTATCCCTGCCATCGTCGAAAATAATCTCTAATAAGCCTCACTTTTATTTTCTACCCCCTCAGCTACTCTCACGAAAGCCTAATATTTCGACGGAGGACCTAACCAGTTATGGTTATAAAAGACCGCCGCCTCCCCCGACGAATAAAGAAAGCTAAAACAATTTAACAAACAAGGAAGGACGTCCCCCCTACTTTTCATTTTATTTGATTTTTGCATCTATGTTTATTGTTACAATTATTCATAACTACCCGACATGATAGTGTCATCGATTTTCAAAATCATTTTGACCATCTGTGTCGCATGTTGGAACTGTTGCATCTTCGACGCCAAAGCTTCGAATACATTCTGTTCACGCATGTCATTCGTTCCGTTCTCCATACAGTCGATTCCCAAGTATGGATTATTCTCCTTAACCTGTCTCGCCTTGACAGCACCGACAGTTTCAATCGGGGAAAGACCCGAGTTCTCAGCAAGAGCCATCACCATGTTATCCAAAGCAGTGGCGAATCCACGCACAGCATACTGCTCGACACCGGCTATTTCATCTGCCATTTCCGCAGCAACGATAGAGCACGCAAGTTCAATCGCTCCGCCACCATACACAATACGATTGTCCCTGATGAGATTACGCACGACGCACAAAGCATCGTGAATACTTCTCTTCGCCTCCTCGATCATCATTTTGTTTCCTCCGCGTACGTAAATCGTCACTGATTTTGACAATGCACAATGTTCCAGTACGCATACGTCGTCATTCGTCGTGCCGAATGACGTCACACGAACAGTTTTCGCACGGCCCAACTTCTCGGCTGAGAGTTCCTGAAAGCGAGGAATGATACGCGCACCAGTCGCTAAAGAAATCAACTCAATTTCAGTACCTCCTACCCAACGAACCGCGGGAAGGTTATTCTTGTATAAAAGATGATTCGCCTCATCATCAAAACCCCATTGGCACATGACAACATTCGCGCCCGACTTTTTCACTGCTGAAACCATATCCGTAAAGTAACCGCGTTCTGTTTGTTGCATTTCACGATATTGTTCCACCGTGCTGATGTCCAACTTATGTTTTGTCTTCGGTTTCGGTGGTTCAAACGGGCATGTCAAAATACAGATCTTCGCGTCATCCACCCTGTCTGGCATTTGCGGATGACTGAATCCTTTGTCAATTACAATACCATCAACAAGTTTAGTATCTTCCAGTGTACCACCGACTTTACCATCCACTTTAATTAATTCCAGATTCACAGCCTTGCGTTCCATATCAGCGACTGCCAGTACGGCCTTGACGCACATTTCAGCAAAAGGTCTCTTCATTCGGTTGACAACTTTCGAATTGAGTGTTGTCATCGCCGTTTTCACGAGAACTTCATGCCCGTCATCGCTTTCGTAGTCGAGAGAATGGGCATTTTTGAGTAACACTGGCATGACGATATCGACAGCATGTTCAAAACCTTCTGATATACGTGTGGGATGAATACCTTTGTCAAGTAATTTTTCAGCTTGTTCTAACAATGCGCCTGCTAGAACGACAACTCCCGTTGTGCCATCACCGATTTCATCATCCTGTGACTTCGATAACTCGACCATCAACTTGGCTATCTGATTCTCAACGTCCATTTCTTTCAAGATTGTTGCTCCGTCATTCGTAACGGTGATATCGCCATCTTGAGATTGGAGCATCTTATCCATGCCTTTAGGACCGAGTGAAGAACGCAGCGTACGTGCGATGGAGCGCGCGGCTGCAATATTCGACTTTAAGGCGTCCAGCCCTTTTAAACGAAACTTCTTTTCCTGCTCCTGGATAATGATGAATGGCCGCCCATTTTCGTCAAACGCGAGAGACATGTTGTGATGGCTGTGTCGGTTAGTTTAATCACACAAACGAAGATTTCCAGACACTGAGCTGTGAGAGACGATATGAATTGAACAGAAGATCGCAGATGATGGAAATAGTGGGCAGTGGGAGTCTGGAAGGGGGTTTGTCAACCGAGAAGCTTGAGCAGTGTGGAAGGCGCCGTTCGGGAGTCATTGATCGCTTTTGATCGCTGCCCGAAACTTTGATCCGACAACGTCGGGAACAAAACGGCAAAACATTACAAAAATACACGTGTTTATTAAAATTTTGAAAGCTTACAGAACTTTCTGTATGACCGAAATGTTTCTTCCCTTTTGAAACGAAAAGTGTCGCGCGTTTTCTTTGTTCTTTGGGCTTGCATCGAAACATTTGGACATCCCAGGTAAGCAACATTGTCAAGTCCGCACAGTTCTGTGGTCACACACCTCATGTAATGTAGGTAAAGTCGCCTGCCCAACCGTCTCATTTTATCCCCTCATTTAAAGTCTTTATCCTTCGCTTGTTCACACGCTCTCCTCATCCGTTTTCGCCTTGAACGGATGGTATGCTGCCTGGAGAAGCCGCTTCATCTGGTTCATGCAACGAAATGGAGCGGCGCGCAATGCGCGTCGTCCA
>JAULBU010064380.1:0-11184 GCA_032358235.1 Odonthalia washingtoniensis
CTTGCACTATGTCGCAGTTATCATGACAATTATTATTGAGGATGATGGTAGTAGCAATGATGTTTGGATCATGAAGCACATAAAATAGTGTCATTAAGCGACATACAGTGACTAGAACATAAAATAGTGTCGTTAAGCTAAATACAGTGTCTCCATTGTGAGATGATGGTGAGGCTTGAAGTGTATTTTTCCGTTATTATAGTACTGTACTGTTTAAGTATAAGTAACGGGAGTTTACACTATTTGTGTGCTCGAGGTGTCGTTTCATCTTGTATAATCTATAGGGTTACGAAATACATGAACGGCCGATGGTACTACAAGAGTGAAATTTATTGAAAACGTGTAAATTATAATTTTATAACATGTTTTTTGAAAGTAACAACCTCAAAAAGTAATGAAACATAAAAAAAAGCGTGATGGAACGTATAGCTCTAGTCGTACGCGAGCGATAACAACTGACCTGATCAAGAAAAAACTACCATTTTTTATGCTCAACGAGTAGTTATGACCGCCGGTAACAAAGGACGAGCCGTTTCATCATCCCGTACGGCACAAACGGAGATGCCGTTTCTTCCGGACGGCACGGCTGAAAATTCAAGTGGGACTCATGTGGAGACGAGATCAAGTGGTGGAAAAGTAAGCAGTCGTGTAAGAACACGTATCTCTCCCAACAAAGACCCACTTGGTGACTTCGGTGACATTGATAAAGGAAGTAAAAGGGCGGTCAAAAAAAGCGAGAACGCTTGTAAAGCAGATGAAGTTAGGAATTGTAGGGTGCGAAAACTGAGACAGAGCTGCGAGGGTAATGATGAAGGTAGAAGGCGTGCACCGGTAAGCAGTTGCACTCGCCATTATCCAAACAAATTACTATCCGATGATGAATATGAGCATGTACCATCCAAATCTCCTGATTTGATGCGGGCCGCCATGAAAAACAAGGCACATGATATCGAACGAGAGGTAGACCGCAATAGAGAAAACATTCATCTACGAGGTGTTGTTTAAAGGAAGAATGGGAGTAATGGTTCCAGTGGCATTGAACAGCAATTTAATATGTTGTTATTGTTCAAACAGATTGTAGAAGAAGGGAATAAGACAAGAAAATAACTGCTGGAATCAGAAGAAAGGTACAAACTTCGCATTGATGCGATGGATAAAAAGTTGAACTTGTTAGAAAACAGAATTATTATAGGGGATGGCATCGATACAGAAAATAACGGAAAACTGAAAAGAGGGAAAGATCTAGACAAAGCTGGGGAATTAGATATTGTAAGGAAAGACCCAATAAAGTCGTGGAAGGTGAAACTGTTGCGTGGGCTTCCTGGTTTTGAAATTATATTTAGTTATCAATTATTTAGTATAGTTATGTTAAGAACCGTGATTTATTGGTTATCTTCTCACAGTAGTGGTACATACTTTTCATTACCAGACGCAGCGAAGAAGTTTCGTGCCGTACGATTTTGTATAACTTTTCACGGTCGAAAGGATGAGAATCAGGAGGATGATGGCCCAATGGGAACTTTTTTTTAGAGGATTAACGGTTAAGAATATTGTTCATCATCGAAAATATGACACATGGAAGTTGTTTCGTAACGAAACTGTTTACAACGGATTGGATAATGAAGAAAATATAGGTGATGGCGTTGATAATGGTATGGAAACAGTGCAAATCAATAGAACGAACAATGAAAGACTTTCTTTCGATCAGCCACACTTTGACGAAAGAAATGATTCTTTTAAAGAAAAAGACATTCAGTTGAACATACAAAAACAATCCTGGCTATAATATATCAACAAAACGTTCTTGAAAAAAGCGAAGAAGAGATTCGAAAATAAGTCCAATTCATCCAGAATCCCTCACGGACGAGGTATGGATAGTACACCGTCTCCTATAGACTATGGTGAATTTTCGGCATTTCGGCTAATGGAACATCTCAACACTCGCTTTCGACATGATCGCGCGCGTTTAAATTGGTGTTTTTTCGATGAAATTGGTTACGCTCTTTGTTCATGGGATAATATATCATACCGACACAACTTTTCCAAAGAAGTCTTTCATGGAAGTATAGTGAGGTATCTGAAACCATTCTCGCAAAAACATCTTTTCTTACGGAAATGCACTCTAATAATGGCAATGAATATGTTGATGATAATGCCAGAAAGAATTATACAACCTTTAGAAGAAATGAAAATCAATTTTTTTGTTAGTAGAGCATCATGTGCTTGTAACGGCAAAGGGTTCATTAAAGAGGAAGAGAGTTGGAACGGACTTAAAATTGTTTAGAAGAGAAATAAATATTTCAGATGTTGCAGCAAAGATGATCCTTTCATTCTGCTGCAGGGTAAATGGTACACAGCCATATGAACTGCTGCAAGAAGGTGATGGGGCATTGTTTGTTATATATTCTGTAGCGTTTCTACTTCTAAAAATAATCAAAGGAGCAATAGACTCATATCCAATTATTACAAATGCATGTACAGTTGAATTTGGTGATGAAATACCAAATTTGACATTGGAAGGAATAAAATTTAAGGATCTGTTTCCCGTACCAACAGATAGGGGTAGAATCATCTTCCATAGGACATCGTCTGTTTCAATGTCTACATTGATGAGGGAAAATGTAGTGATGGAACGTACGTCAAATGATGAGATGAAAAACGAAGAAAGTGACCAAGATGGAGCCCCTGAAGAAGATTCTGATGAGTAAAGGCAATTAGAAGAATTTGATATTATTGTTTAGGATCATATAAATATAAGAAATTTTGAAAATGGCGGGATTGATGGATAGAATAGTTGCTTCGGCTTCTTATTGTGACGGCAGTGAGTTTTTTATATGCGGACGTAGGGGAAGAGGAGATGCTACAGCTTGTTGAACCTGGCTGGACTGATGGATAGTATAGTTTCTTATTACAGATATAGGGGATGATGATATGGTAAAGCTTGAATCTGACCATATCGGTTGATAGGATTGGTTTATATTGATAAACAAATAGAACGGTTTTGATGATTGATCAACATCCAGTTCGCCAACACCGGAACATTTCTTTCTCTCACATCTCACCATGGAAATTCATGAAGCTTCTGTGGTCAAATTACATATGGGATTCTTTTAAGATTCCTAAATCACACGGGTACAAATGTAGAAATATAGGCTCATTTGGTATGAGGGAATTACGTTTTTAAATGTAATTTCCTATTAAAATTCTCCTTGAAAACTACGTAATGAAAACGAAGACAAGTTTTACTTGTAATAAACTACTGGGACTTAAAGTATCCCGTTACGGTAGTGACATGTCAAGAGCCGAGTTTTTTACATTTTATGGTTTTGGATCCAGTCTGGCAAACACCCAAATATCATGAAAAATGGCAACATTCAAGAAAAAGCTACGA
Organism: Odonthalia washingtoniensis; assembly: GCA_032358235.1. Taxonomy (NCBI): domain Eukaryota; phylum Rhodophyta; class Florideophyceae; order Ceramiales; family Rhodomelaceae; genus Odonthalia; species Odonthalia washingtoniensis. The sequence goes on from JAULBU010064380.1 coordinate 3,392, forward strand.
AGAGGAAAAGAGAGGCAAAGAAATTGAAAGAGAAGAAGAATAATTTGGCATTACTGGTCTAGTGAATTCACCGAATAATAATGCCGATGGTACAAAGCCATCAGGATCGCAAGTTTCATTCATGGATTTAACATCCAGTGCCAATACAAGATCTAAATCAGCCTTGGGTTTCTCGAGAATAATTTTTCGAACTGTACTGCATATTGGAGTATGGTAACATTCGCAGATGAAGAGACCATTGTGGTCCTCTATACCAGTTTTTCTACTTTTATGTCATCGAGGGCTGCCAAGCGTATGAAATAGTCTCTGAAGTTGGATCCTTAGTCTACAATTATTGTATTTGGTAGGCCAGTGTAGATCAAAGTCCAACATCGGATGAGAGCATTCCAAACTGTTTTCGTTTCCATGTTCTTTAAACGTACCTCGTTGCTGAAATGTGTCCCCTCGTATATAATATGCAAAATCTGGTGTTTTCTTTTCTTGGTACATATAAAAAATATGTCCATGAATATGCGTTCATTGAACGTACCGCATCCGATCTATACGAGACTCTGAACCGTAGAGGGGCTGACTATACCCTTTGACATGGGTCACGTCGTCTTGTAAAATCAGTCAGAATTCTCAGTGTCTCTGTATTGGCGTCACTTGGATGGGTACATTTTAATAAGTTGAACAATTTTTTTGGAGTGGAGTGGGAGAATTTACGATGCATTCTTTTCTGCTCACCTGACGTAAAGAAAGTGTCTACTTCAACGTATGCTCCCATGAGGATGTGTAAGTGTGACGATGCAAATGTAAATACCAATCTTCCATGTAGTAGGTTTTACCTTTGACTTTTAATTCCCGATGGCGTGCTAACTTATTGTGGACGTTGTCGATCATCAATACCTGTTTATCTAATATATTTAGGCCAATGATTGGGGTGCATTGACATCGAAAACGTCAAGTTCAACCACAATATTAGCGATGGACGGTGGTGTTTCTACTATAAATCGGACTATGCCTAGTGATATATAAACTTTGTCACAGAATTTGAAGGAGTATTTAGATGTATTCTTCTATCCATTTGTGAGTTTAAATTAGGCTTTGATTCTTCCGATGTATGACCTTTCAATAACGCTCCGGGTGCTCTTGAATCCACACAAAAGCTGGGGTGAAGGATTCGGAGAGCGATAGAAGATAGTTGAATATGTCCACTTCCGTTCAGTCGACTATGTTTGAATGTGTATCAGTAATGAATGATGTAGAGGTATTTGGATGTTCAGAAGATGATAACGATGTTGTGAATGGTGATGATGAATACATTGTATGCGTTATATGGGCCTGAAGGATGTTGGCATCAATTTCATCGTCAGCGATGTTGTCTTGATCTTCTGAAGTGCCTTTACTGATATTCAAGAGTTGGGTAGAAAATGTATGAGATTCTTCTTGGTCATTCTGGTCAGTTGAATCAAGGATTTCATAAAACATCAGACGTTCCACTTCACCACAGTTTTCTTCAGAGCCGCTTATAAAATCTGCAAATACGTATACCGAGTGTTCGCCCTTCTTAAGTCCGTTGTTGATGAAGTTTTTAAAAGCGATGGGCATTTATGTTCCGGTTACCAAGGCGCAAAACCGCACCGATAACGATGTGACATACTACTATTTGATCTGTTACATTGGAAGGATGCTCGATATCTTGAGGGTTGTTGATTGTAGTAGTTAGAGCTGTCTTGGTTGTTATTTAACGTGCGATTTCGGACGTTTCTGTTGTTGGCATTATGCCCATAGGGTGATTTATTGAATTGTTGATGACCATATTGACCATACAAGGTCATTGATTTTGAGTCGCCTGCAGTTAGTTTCTCTTTCTCTTTTGGCAAGGTTATCGAGTGAAATATAAACGTCTTGAATGATCGGTAATTTGAATTACCATTGATCTCGTTGGTCCTTTTATTAGTATCCCAGTCTAATATAGCCACCGCACTGCTCAGGATGTTGAGCTTGTCTTTTTTTTACGAAATAGAGGCAAGAATTGAGTATTTAGGCGATCGGTATACGCAACAAGCTTGGAAAGACCGATGCCGTCATCTACCATTCATTCTCCGTCATGAATGGTGTCAATGAAAGGTGATCTAGTCTTTTTTGCGATTCTTTTTGGCTATCTAATGAGTCTTATTCGTCTTTCATCAGTGCTTGCATGGCTGAAAAATCCGAGTGGTCCTTGATGTTGATTGAGTGGAATGTACGTGACGGCTCTTTAAATATGTTTCTGAATAACAGGGCCTTTCATTTTTTGTTGAGTTCCAGCTGGTTTTCGAAGCGGTCGTAGGCACGGAGAGTATTAGTCATACTCTCGTCAAAGTTGCCACCAAAGTACCGATCTTTGAAGTGGTTGCTAATGGCAGACGCTATTTCCCCTGCATTCAATTTGGTGAACATCACGAAATTGTTTTTGTCTTGATTTGAATCATCATCTGTATCGTAGTCTTGATGTCTTATTAGTTGTTGCTGTGATTTTTGTGCCGCCACAGAGGCCTCCTAGACGATGTAGTTTTGATTCTTCTTCTTCTTTTGGAAGAGGTGGATCTGGAGAAGGGTTAATCTGAGTGACAGGAATATTGCTTCGTGGGGTGCTTGAATTAATGATAGGTTGTGGAGAAGGCATTTGAGATTGGAAGTCGTAAACAATGTCGAGGGTTGTTCATTGTTGAAACAATCATGCGGAGAACTGATTATGGACGTTTCAGTATGGTTGCTAGCCATAAGTGAAGCATTATTGAGTCATTGTCACGTTCCGTTCGATTTAATTTCAGTTGATGTAAGGTGATGCTTATGGGATTTGGTACATGATAAAGATCAGCGAAGTCTTTTAATAATCCAACGGGAGCGAGTTGTATGTCGACGTATGGTTCGCTGAAGAGTCGAGCGTCGTCCGGTACAAGTAAACCCTTAGCTTTTATATTTGGTCATAAAGGACGTCCGGGGGTCTTTGTTTGTATCTTCGGGCATTGAAATTGTCTTCTAAGAAGATTTGCGATGCTTCGATGATGCCCCTAGCTAAATCCGTCGCAGGTCTTAAAGCTTTTTGAGCGTGTGTACAGTGGTTGGATGGGTCCGTAGGATCTATTTTATTACTACCTACTGTTTATTACCAATTACTGTGGGTACGTGTGTTTAGAAGAGTGATCGACTGTCCAAAGTATAACACTGAAGAAATTCACCAAATGGTAACGCGGGAGTGGCAAAATTCACTAAATAATAAATTTACCATTTACTACCGTCATTTTTTCGGATCGGTCCACATTACATTTTGATTTGAGTCACAAACGGGTCATATTTTGTAGAAGAAGAAAATGCAAACAACAATAAACCGAAAATGTGTATGCTTACAGTAGAAATGATTGTTTACATTGTAAGCAATGTACTGTAAGCTATTGGTGTATCTTGAATTGATTGATTCTACTGTAATTAATTCATGTTGATTGAATTGACACTAGTGAACTCTACGGTGAGACGTGGCTAGATGTCAAAAGTCTATAAATAGAACAACAATAGATTGTTGACAAAATACATAAACACAGTTACCTTTTTTCATACTATCAGAAAAGAAAGGGGAAATATACGATCAGTAGGGAGTAAAATGGGAAATTGACATATTCAGTAGGGATCTCGCCTTACTTAGGGTTTTATGGGTGTTTATAGGGAATGATTTAGGAGGTTGTCTTATCAAATACGCCTTGAATCAGATTCCTCCCTACTAATCTCGGAATGAAAATCCGTCACCATGACTGTAACCGGTGTACACGCGCTGCACCGTTCACTGTCGAATTTTGTGCTCCTTGCCAATACCACGGTTGTAGCGTACCACCGCAGCGATAAGGTTCTCAAAATTGGCACCGCGTTGTTCACCAACCTCTAACGTGACATTTTCTGTTGCTGTCGTGCTGGTCATAATTCAGTGAAGGATGTGCATAAAACGCTAGACCGGTTTGTGGACCGATCCGAAAAAGAAGAAAAAAGACAGAAAAAAAGGCATTATAAAATATTGATGGTTGTAAATGGTAAATTTATTATTTAGTGAATGTTTCCACTCCAGTCTTAAAATTTAGTAAATTTCTTCGTATAACAATTATCACTAACAGGACCATCTCCTCTCCTCCACTATGGCAACACCGAAGACGATCATGGGTGCCCATTATTGTAGCTCCACGTCCAACCCAGTGGTCACGTAAGTTGACGATGCCACGACATATTGCACTATTCAATGCACCACGCAGCCCGCCGACTCCAAAACTGCCAGCACGTGTTTACACTCATTCATCAAATGATGGTAATATGGGGAAAAATTAAGAGTTGAATTGGAAAAAAATTGATAAGTTGGCAATAAAAAGAAACCCAGCAAAGAATATTGAACCATTGAGTATGCCGCTGCGACCGAAATCGCAGATGAAGATGGCGCATTATAATGCACCGAGGGCACCGATTAGGCCAAAACAACGATTCTTATACGCGAACAAAGGCGGGAGAGTGAGCCGCCCGGGCTGGTCGGACCCATTGACGTCGTCCCTAACTCCATGATCTCAGGACTGTGTATGCGACGACTTTTAAATCCCTGTCCAGAACGCCGCTGATGAAGTATTTGATATACATTTCAATTAGGACTGTTTCCACCAAGCATTGAGAACGTAATTATGAAAACTTGTCTGAAGAAATAGCGAAAGTGACCTCCGATCACAATTATTTAGTGGCATGATTGGAAATTGAACGTACTGCTTCGAATACTGCCACGCGCACCACGACAGTATCAAAACACTAGATCAAGGACAAATGGACTTGGGATAAGGTAGAAATTAGGCTACAGCAATTCTTAACAGTGCCCGTTCTAGTGAGTGAATTAAATTACCAACTCACAAAGTGCCCTCACCTTCAAACCTTTCTCCAGTTCGTTCCGATACTCGGCCTTCTATTACAACTCACCAGTACCAATTTGAAGTACGGTGATCGCCAAAATGGTTAAGAGCCGCTCCTGGGTCCGTTACTTCGATACGCAACTCCCTGGTGCAACTTTCGTCATTAAAAGTCGCAGCTACAAATTATATGCTTAATTTCTTGTTGCTCATCACGGGAAGTTGCAGCGGATATTGGTAATACTGGATACTGGGGCTGATCGCAACTTTGTGAGTGAATCCTGTCCTACTTCGCCACTAACAGACAGCCTAAACAAGATGATAACATTCACGACGCGGATGAAAATCTATAACAAATGTCCTGCGTTTTCGAGCTGGAGGTACAATTGGGTATACACATGATGGTCGTGGCCTTCCTAGTTTGTAAGGCTCTGGCTTCCCTAATCATCCTCGTCAGTGATTATTTCGATCGCTTCGTGGAGCCAATACGTCCAAGTCGTAATGAGGTATAACTGGCTGACGGGACTATAGTACCAATCTTGCGAAGTTCACTCAGCCACTCTTCATTGGTGGTAACACACTACCGCAAAAGCTTCCTTACCACGTACCATCAGAAACCACGACTGATCCCGGTAGCAGGTGCAAAACTACTGAAAGTCGCCTCTTAGACTGTGCTACCGGTACGATTCTTATGCTCCACTCCGTCCCAATATCTACCTGTAATTATTATCATAATCCCACTCCCTCGCCTTTTCGGCGATCTACGATTCTCAACCGCGAACAGAGTGGTGGGAGGTCAAGAAGGAAACACCTTTTACTTCTTGGTTTCTAACAATTATAATTACCAGGACGTGACCCTCGGCCGAGAGTGACTGGTAACACTCACAAAAACGGGACCGCTGAAGATTACAGGCTCTAACTACACAGTAGAGGCATTTTTTGGCACCTTTCATGAGGATGGAAATACTGACGCTGACGATTCAGCGCGTGATGTCATCACAAATACAGCCACATCACCCTAACTTACCCAATGTGCCAATTCTGATACTAGGTCCACCGCGCTAAACTCCATCATATTTACAGGCACTCCATATGACTACCATAAGCGAATCTGAAACATGTTCAGCCGGCATGCTAGGATGTGGAATGGTTTTAGATTTGATTCTTTTCGAATTGTTATTTTAATTTAACAAACTTACCTCTTGAATCCATAATGGGCGTTTCTTCAAATGTATGGTAAGCTGGTGGTGTCGTTACTACTCACTCTAAACTTGAAGTAAATTGCGAGTCCTATTGAAGATTCTGCTTCTGCAACTGTTAATATTAATAAAGAAAATATTCCAAGGGGTGTGAAACATCATATCGACCTTAAGCTGTGGTCCTTGTGCTTTTCGCACTATACCGTTTTGAATTACTATATAAACAATTGTGCGTTCCACACATTTGTAAAGGACAACAAATTTGGTTATGAAGATGCAAAGACTGATTCACCAGGTATTCAAGTGAATGTTTTAGACACACCGTGACTTACAATGAAAAGTAAACGTAGTGGATTACGTGAGCCCTGTGAAAGAACGAGAATTAAAACGGGAAAGTGCAAGTGAAGCCCTATCGGCTGGCATAACAGTGAAGCCTCGGAGTGGAAGCTGGAAGAGGATTCCAAGAGGGGTATGATAAAAAGGTCTATAAAATACCAGGTTCTTTGCGCATCACAATAAAGAAATGGGTCCGACGGAAAGAAAGATAGCAAGTCGGGCAATTAATTCTGACCTTATACCGTGCCGAACCAATTTCCATTGAAGATCCCACACACATAACCAGCAAGGAATATGTCAGATATTCCCCAACTTTCTAAAACCTTACAGGGAAGTTTCTACAAAGCGATATTTAGAAGTGACCGAGGTTAATAAATAGCTAAATCAAGGATTTATAGAACTTACCAACATCAAATGTGGCTCACCCATTCTGTTTGTTCCTAAAAGGATGTAAAATTTTGCTTCTTTGTAGACTACCGCAATTTAACTCTTTAACCAATTGGGATACCTATCCTATTCCACCAATATATGAGTTTCTCGATTTGCTGAGTGGTACTGTGGTACTACGTGCTTTCATCCGTAGACACTAATTCAGGGTACTGGAAGTTGCCGATCGACACAAGTAGAATGCGGCGTTCTTTTACCACTCGGGAACATTTCAGTACCTATTCATGGCATTCTGTTTTAATAATGCGCCGTTGATCTCTCAGTGGTCTCTCAGTGTACTACTGTTGGTATATACATATAATAAATGTTTATTATATCTCTACTACGTCATAGTAAATTCCGGGTTCATTACTTTCCACCTAAAGGATGTTTACGACGTGTTAAAAGTTATGATAAATTCATTACTGACTCTAAACCTGTAAAATTACTACTTATGTTCGAAGGAGTTCATGTACGTCGGGTAGAGTATTACTCCGGACAACTCACCATGGACCCAGTCACAATGAAATCAACCAGGATAACAGCAGCACCTACTAATCAGTTGTAATTGAGGTCTTTTCTGGGGATGGTGAACGTTCATCGTAGGTTGATACGATCATTTACGGAAACAGCAATACCAATTTATGCATTACTTCGTAAGACGTCACTGGTTCAACTGGCTCCATTCGGTGATTTCACGACGAAAGCGTTCAGGAAACTACAACTTTCATTAACAACAGCACCAATCCTCGTACTGCACAAACCTGGACGGCAATCTTAACTGGAAACTGACGCCAGAAAATATCAACTGGGATGCATCTTTTACACGAAGGTGACGATTTGGTTTGGCATACATTTGATTACTGGTCTCGCACACTGATAGCGATCTATTGTCACTTTTCAGCCACCGAAAAGGAGTGTTTGGTCGTTGTTTGGGCCA
>JAULBU010064391.1:0-11184 GCA_032358235.1 Odonthalia washingtoniensis
TTCCAATTTTCCACTATGTTTCTTGAGGAATGTTAATAGCCGATTACATGTACTGTCTCCTTCTTTTACACTGAGTGAGAGTACTTCATTGATAATAGCATTCATCTCCACATTTCTGTTATCATCACCATCATCACAAAAACTCGATGGAGGTTCCCGTAGATCTTCTGGTATTATTTTTTCAATTGTAGATAGGTACTTTCCGTCGTATTCAGTATCATCATAGTTTATTTGATTTGTCATCCGTTTTACTGAGCTTCTAACCACCGAATTTCCCAACTTGGTTGGATGGAGGTAGAACTAGACGACGGAGTTCATCCCTGCGTTCATCGTTTTGCTCCAAGCCATCATGACTCAGGCAAACGTGCGTTTGCAATCCATTAGACTTAGAACATGAAAAAGAACAACATGAATGAGCACATCTAAATCGCAGAGAAGACATGCTACAACAAATCTCTGCTTCTTTGAGAAGTGCTGTTTTAAAATGACTACGTTCGATAAAAATCATGCGGCTGGAGCCTTAATTGTACCAATTTAGACGGTCAAAACAATTTCGACGGCCGTCAAAATTGTTTTGACAACCCTCAAAAACATTTTAGAGATTAAAATTGGTTGCAGGTGTTTTCGGGAATCCAATAAAATTTCGGTGGTGCAAGTTCTTACATTTTGAGCCTTCCCGAAATATTTTCGTTTATCAAAGTTGCTCACACATTGAACAGTCCATAGAATTTGTTATTGTCGAAACTTTTACATTATTTTGATACAATAAGAAAAATATTTGGGAATTATTTCACAGATCAAAGAATAAATTAATATTTTTGACGTCCGAAAATGCTTTGGTCTTTTTCGGAAACACGAGATGCAGTCGTAGCTCTCAGTTCATATTCATACCAAATATCTTTCTCATCTGGAGGTTCTTCTTTATGATAATAATATTGTCGATTTGGCGCAACTAAAACCATGTCATATACTCTATGTACCGTGACATTGTAAACCACATCATTATTTGGGACTTGATCATATTCCATAGTCTTTCCGAGAGCTGTTTCTTTACCTTCAATTTCTGGTGGCCTACCAATTTTCCACTTACATCATACATACTTCTGGTATGTATATGTCCTTCATTGTAAATATCTTCTTTAGAGTTTTGTTTTCCATATATATTTGAAAAGTAACTACCATTGAAATGACTTTTATCTTCCATATCTGCATAAGAATGTTCAGAAATTGCAATTGTCAATTTATCCTCCATAACTGCATAGAAGTCCTTATTTGCAGGAAAGTCGTCAGGATGTGTATATTCTTCGGAACTTAAATACTCCATCTTATCTTCATCCTCATGTTCGTCCAAATATGCAAGATGTCCGTTCATATCTGCTTCTAAGGGAAAAATTAATCTCCTCCTCACCGAATTTTCTTCTATGTCTACATATGGATCGTAAAATTTCTCTGTCTTGTGTTTCAAATTAATGGCTTCCATTAAGTGTTCGATTGGGCAGGTCATATAATCTTTAAGATCATCGTCGGAAGATATACCATTGGTTCTCTCTGCTTCATAAATTTCTTCCTCAGATTCTCTCTCGACGTATTCCATGGTATCCATATCCATCGTGTTCAAGATCCCTTTCGGTTTTCGCATAGTCTTATTTCCTTGCAAGAGATATAACTGTCGAATCGCAACTTTCAAAAGGGCTACGCCAAGCGCAAAAAAATGTACGTAGTTAAATAAAGAGGTGAGTAGGGCTACTGTAAGTTTAGGTCTGGCAATCGGATACCCGCAGTTTGCTGGTGGTGCGGGGTTGACCGTAATCCTGATACATTACGTACCACTGCAATTGTTCGTCTGGAGGGCACGTTAGCATCCTCGTCTCGTCGAATTGGCTAGATGTTGACAGCAATGCAGTATTTCTACTGTAGTGATTGCCTTGTTGTCCGCCACAGGGATTAGCCTATTTGGATGCGTGTAGTGCTTAGATTTATCCTTCCAAGGGTTAAGTATCTCTCATAAGATAGTAGAACCCGGAATCCTTTGTTGTCTCGCAACGTGTTGGAATGGATGGAAAATGACTCGGATTTCATATGGAAACCGTGCCCAGAATATTTTCTTCCAGTTTTTTCGAGCAGCGCCTCTGTCAGTTTGTCACGTATCGGCCTTTTTGTGGCTCCGAACTTGATTCCACCTCTTGGAAACTGTTTTGACATCTCCATGTCTACCCTTACCATCCCACTCAATGGCTCCTTCTCATGAAAGAGGAACGTCATGAAATTTTGGACAATTTCGATGATTTCATTGTGCATGATGTAGTTGATGTATGGAATGTGTTGATGAGGAACTTGAATTGTGATTATTTTCTCAAATGTTTATTAAATTTCTAGAGTGAAAACGGGATTTAACCCCCGAAATTATCTCACAGTACTGTATTCACCCTGTTTTACGAGTCGAAATAGAGATGTTTTTCTTGCCGTTCGAATTTCTTCCCCTCAAAATCTTCACTCATTTAGAAACACTTTCAATTTCTCCTATCACTTTTGTTCTAGGTAGAACAGAATACCCCACAAACAAATGGCTGACGTCGAATGAGTTGATCAAGCTGGACATACCTGCAAATCTTAAGATGTGACAGCAAGGCTGTTGTCCGAAGACCAACAGAATTTAAACCATCACGGATGAATAGACTCAAAACATCAACTATGAGTCAAATAGTTACGCCCGGTTTTCTTTACACGGCTACGGTCTAGAACGTGCATTTCCGTTAACGTGGTGCTCGTCAGTGGTATGAATAGAGCTCTAATAAGATAATTTTTTGGATTTGGTATTTTTTGAACTAAATTGGCTTAAACCAATTAATTCAACATTTCAAAAAAATGATTGAAAAGAAGAATAATAATAATAAGAGCTATTTCACTTATTAATATGGCGTAACAAAGAACAAACGAGTTGGTTCATGAACGACTTTTTAATGTGCAACGCTATTCCGCTCTTCCAGATGCTGCGCCCCCTAAGCAGTCTACATAAATAAATGAACATTTTCATTTTCCGCGAAAATTCGTACTTTTAATGTTTTCGTTTCGCGCGCTGTCACGGTGATGATTTCTCTGAGCGGGTGGTGCTTCAGGTGGGGACTGTATTCTCTTCGTCCCTTTTTTATTCTTCCCGTTGTGCGATGTTATTTTCCTTCCTGTTTCCACGTTGAAGTAGACGGCCCTGGGGGGACATGGAGCTTTGTCGTGAGGTCAATCTGTTGTCCAGATTCCATGTCTTTGGCATTATAATTGCTTTCAAAATCATCGTTATTGTTGACAGAATCATAGGCATCTTTGCTGACATTGTTGTCAGCATTGGTGCCATCATTGGTATTGACATTAACGCCAACTTTATTTTTTTCTATTGTTGAGTCACATCTAGTATCACTATCACTAAAAGAAACTTCAACGAGCTCTTCCTTTACGTTTATAACGGATTCATCCATCAATGAGGTCAAGGAACAATTGTCATCGAGGCTCAAATCAGGAAATGAATCATTTTCCACAACATCTGTGGCAATTATTGTTAACTGCACATACATGGAATATATGCCACCGCATAAGTTGTATAGTGTGCCACTGTTAATAACCAGTCCCGTCCCACCATCGACTTGAAGGTGAAGATCCACCTCAAAAGTGGTTGGGTTAATAACTAAAAAACCGGGGACCCGATGAGTTCTGGGTTGCTAAAATCTGGGGGTCTGTTTTTCATTAATATCTAGCCCATTCTTTCATTGTTCAGCTCGATCCGGATGTACTATTTATACCAACTCCTAGATCAATCTGATTGGTTTTGACACGTGTATCAAAATTCCACTGTTAGTAATTCCAACTGTGGGATTTTAATTAATTGCTGACAAATCGCCAAATAGTGTAAAGACTCGATAATTGCTTGGATGTTGCAAAAACCCCATTCATTCACACGAACGTATGTATCAAATCGATTTGTCGATTTGACCACTAGTAACCCATGGGAGGTAATGTAAAGGCAATGCAGTACAGAGAGGAGGAAATGTACCACTAAAGGAAGTTCGTGACACTTCGTTCCGAGTAGCTCGTTTTGGTGCTTGCACTCCACCAGAAAGGGGAGGGAGACATCGTATTTCTGTTGAGTCCTACTGGAGCTTGGTCTACTTTATTAATTAGTCCGCTTCCTATACTGCTGCCGAATCAACGAATCGATTGGATTGATACGTTCGTGTGATTGAATGAGTTTCATGCAACATCGATGCATTTATCGAGTCTTTACACTATTTGGCGATTCGTCAGCATTTTATCAAAATCCCACAGTTAGAATTACTATCAGTGTAATTTTGATACCCTTTTCAAAACCGATTAAACCGATCTCGGGGTTGGTAAATATACAACATCTCGATCGAGCTGAAAAATAAAAGAAACAGCTAGACATTACCGAATATATTAGAATCTCATACCTTTGTCTTCAACAAGAAAAAGAAAGAACTGGGAGAAGAGATCTGACCACACACCGTGTGTAGTAGGCGTGACGCCTAGGTCTATTAAAAATCGACGTGACGAGCACGAGTGGTCCCCGCGCACTCCATTGCGTTGCTATTGCTACTGCTTCCGACTGCGAATCTAGTTGCCGAAGACACTACGAGTGTCTTCCACCTATCCTTTTTATAGGTGCTTAATTTCGTCAAGAGAAATGTCATACACCGTACACAGAAGGCCTCGCAGGAACACTATTTAATAATAGGTAACAACCAAGTAAACTTGTGAAGCTGATCTGAAAATAAAGCACATAAAAGCTCCAGGCTACAGGCCAGTCGAAGAAATTAGCCCTCGAATACGGGTGCATTAACAACTTTTTAATCCAATTTTGTGAAAAATGTGATTACCGTCTAGATGATGATTCCGTTGAAGTTGTGAATTCATCCTGAGGCTGTCGTGGAATTGCTTGTTAGGATATGAGTAAATTCCTTGCCGCTGCAGAAAAATTGAAGGCTGGAAATGGCACTAACTCAGGGAGTATAGCAAAATGGGCAACGACTGCACTGGATGACAAATTGGACAGAGTGGAAATATTCAATGTGGAAATCGAGACGATGCATAAAAAAAGGGAATATCCGTATCATGGAAACAAGGGAAGCGGTACCAACCCAGCCATTCTCCATGATTTGGAATTAGAAGATGGTGATCATTGCTGGGATTCTCAAGCGATGAAGTTTATAGCAATTCAACGCTCAAACAGGGATGGTAATGAGGGGACTTATATCGGGAGGTCTATTACGCTTAATGACTTTCGTCTTAGTAATTATAAGACTGTCCGATTATTGCTTCGAGTCAGCCAAGTCAAAAATGTCAAGAATCCTTTGTGAGATGTGCACAACGAGCATCGTGATGCATTCCTTACATTTTTGAAGAAGAGCGGTATCAAGTTTGTTTCGGAATGATCTCTGTGATTTTCGAATCTGAAGATGTTGACGGCAAGTATACTGCTATCTCGAAAGTATGCAGCCATGAAACAGATAGAATTTTACTGAACTCCGAAAAGTCATTCGATATTTTGGATGGTAGAAATCGCCTGTCCGCACTCCAAATTCTTGGTGGAATGGTCACTTCCGAAACAAATTGGAAAAGAGATTGTATTCCTGTAGCTCTTCTCGTACTGAATGATAAGGCGACCATGAAACTGTGGGAAGTTATTAATCTCAGCAGGTCTCGAAACATATAATCGCAGAAGACAAAAATGGACATTTCGTTCATTCAACTCATGAGCAGTGTCATACAATATGCAGAGACATTTATTGCACAATATAAGATAAAGTTTGAAGAAGAAAGGACAGTGGATATTGCGAGGAGCATGGAAAGAACTAATTTCATTGATACGAAAAGCACCTCAACATACGAACGATACGCTCATGTGGGGAAGATTCTTGCCAGATTCAAATTCGTTATTGAAAGGATCAAGACCATACCGCAGTTTGGAACTGGGAAAGATTCTGCTAGAAGAGGGATGACGTACTTGGGCAGTAGAATTCTCATCAACGGTAAGGAGGATACTATAATGTACCTCCTGGATGCAGCTGAAGCTTATTTTGGAAGCCCAGAAAAGGAAACATTTGATTCAAATTTCTTCTATCAGTTCGGTAATAATTTCTTAACTTCTATGCAGATATTGTTGGAAGCCATTGCTGGCGGCGAATGTGATTTACCGGAAGAAGTTCTAACGATAATGCAGCAACTAATGGACGTTGTAATGCCAGAGAAATGATCTAAGAAGCAATCTGTTCACGCAACCTTTTGCAATTTCTCGAGACATTTAGAGTATGGTGTTGGACATAAGTCTGGAAAACTAGTTACCCGTGAAAGTGCTCCTCATGACAGACTTTTCAAGAAAATAAGGCAGTACTTTTTCAAAGAAAGTAATGACGGTAGGAATGGTGGTGAAGAAAGAAGAGCTATGAGTGTCCCTGGAATTCTTCCAGGACATCCGAGAAGCAAGAAAAGGCAACAACTTGAAACTATTAACGTGAATAGTAGTGATGAGGAAGAATCTTGTGCGAAAAAACAGAAGAAAAAGGCAAAGAATCCCATGTTTCCTGACATGAAAGAATACACGCCAGAGGATGAGGCATCGGCAAGTGGTGGAATGTCAAAATCAACAAAACTAAACGTTTTACCTGCTAATTAAACATCAGTAAAATGACTAAATATAATGGCGAGGGCCTTGCCACGGCCTACTGTTGCAGATTACATCGGTTCTTTCGATAAAAAACCGCCTCAAAATGTATGCCACTTAGATGTAGTGCTATGTAGAATAGACCGAAAAAGAGTCGTAGAGATGTAGTGACCATTGAAGAAATGCTGCAACACCAAAGACACAATGTAACAGATGATGCTGTCAATAGAGTAACGAGGGACCGTAGATATCAGGAAACACGGGCGAGAAAAATCAAGATTGACAGGACGGATGGAAAAGGCAAGAAAATAATTGATGTGGAAATTATATATGAAACGAAGACCCTGCTGAAGTCGGCACTAATCCCAGATTCTCATCTTGCGCATGTATTTTTCATGTATGCTCAAATACTAGCATTAAGAGATATCGCTTGGATGTGGGCTGCTTACATGCATGCAGAGCATATAGAACTTCACATATATCACACAGAAATGGAGAGATGGTTACATGCAAGAAGGAATGTTTAAGGAAGCTGTTAACTTGCTTACTCCTTCAGAAAGAACCAGAAATTGGATAGTGATGGGTACTGCATTCTAGAGAGTATGACTGATCTTTTGAACATGGATGACTCCATGAGAAAGACGTATATAGACGCGTTTGAGGAAAGGAATGAATTTCCTTTACAGACAATTGGTGAAATTTTCACGGAAATTCAAACATGGTTTCCGGGCGAAGAGGAGCTGAAATATGAAAACAATAGAGATCATTGGATTCCAAATATCAACACTGGTAATTCTGGAAATGACGAACATGACAGAAATAACGGCATGAGAAGTTGCTCCAGTGCAAGAAGTCTGCTTGAAATTCAAATGAAAAGTTATCGTGACTATGTAGAGATAGCTAAACGCCTTGCTGCACTACACTTGTAGTTTAGATTGTTGTGCGCCTTGTTGAATTTAGATAACAATTGTACATGGCTGGAAAAATTGCAAACTATGGGTGCCGCTTCCTGATCACTGGTAAGAATTGTCCGCCACAACATGGTCACAATGCCTTTGACGTGATGGAGAGTGGTTCCCCCGTTTACATCACAATTACAACTGCAAATGAAGGTGTATATCTATGGATAGCAGCTGCTTCTCATCGTTATATCCATTTCAGTCGGGGAAAGCACAGAATTTCAAGATGTTTGGAAATGACTGGATTTAGAATCCCACCAGTCTACTGTCATTGTAAATGGTTACATTCAGCATGCAGGGGAAGGATGGAATGGAACAGAAGACCTGAAGTATCATATTTATATTATCACGGACGGTAGCAATTTGAAAGCTGCTATTCAATACGCATATGGACGCAGTCTTCGCCGGAAGGGTCAACGGCTATCTGTTCACACATCATAATTTTCAAGCAGTCCTTACAGTCTTGGTAATAGCGACGTAGAACCCAATGAAAGTGATGATGGCGGTGACGATGAACCACAAAATATGGATGATTGGTGAATGGCAGATGTTGAATATCCACCGTTAGATTGACAATTTCCCCTTGAATAAATTTATATTTGTGTACATTGCATGTCTAAGTTTATTTCTACATGTATGCTAAAGTAGGATATACGTTTGTTCTCTGAAACAGTTCTAGCTAATTGTGTATATGTTCCTGTCATTTCTTTCCGGTGTCATGTATTTAATACAGGCTGTCATCTTACTTAGACATTGCTGAGAACAGAAAATATGTAAAAAGTTTCCTTCCATACAGAGGCAAAAAAATTGCAGAAAATTAAACAATTGATTTCTCTTCAAAAAATTAAATGTCTAATTTACTGTAAAACCTTTTCTTCGATATGGACGCCGAAAATTGCAGAAAATCAAATAATTAATTTTTCACAACAGGAAATCAATTATTTAATTTTCTGCACTTTTTCGGCCTACATATGGTGGAAAAGTTTTACATATTTTAAATTAGAACATGATTATATTTATTTTGACTACTTACAGTGGCAGTATCGAGTACTGGTGCTGGCAGTAAAAAGTAAGAAAAATCCGTCAATAAGTTGGTCTCTTTTAACAAATTATCCTACACATATTCTAATTATTCAAAGAACGTGAAATAGAACCATATAGCTCTGGATGCGACATCCCACAACAATGGTAACGAAACAAGTCTTCTGTCACACAAAGTATTCCACATTCTCGACAGAAATTTGGGCTGATTACAAACGACATGCCACGTCATTAAAATACAATATGAAGAAGAGATTGCACAATATGCGACATGCAGCAAATGGAAACGGTTATCAGCAGCACATGGACAGATCCGATGCCTATTACGAAGGAGCTTATGTGGAAAGAATGTACAGGGATGAGACCCACTTCGCGCTTCCTGATGATAAACGTCCTTTCCAATCTCTGGAACAGGTCTCTGATGTAAAAGTTACTGCGAATCATTTGGTAACCCTATAAGAAGAAATTGGAACTGAAGCTGTAATTAAGGTAATCCGGATGCTTCGATCAGATCCTTTTAGTGCAGATGTTGTTCGTAACCACATAACTGATTGTAGTAAATGCATGTCAATTGTGGAAAGAACAGTGGATCGCAGTTTAATCGATGATTGTTTTCAAAAAATGGAGTTACCACACAACACTGCGTCCGACGACAATTAAAAATCTTTCCTATACAAAATGACGTCATTGATGTGATACGTACACAAACGAATGTCGCTAGTGCCATAGATGTGAAATTTGGACCTTGTTTCAACGAGGTTGATCGTGACTATATCTCACATCCTCTGCACTCCTAATTATTTGCACAGTTGTACATGTCCATAAGAAACAACGTAATGATTCATGACAAGTCTTTAATTGAGTGGAATCAAAGTAGAGACACGTCTCCGAAGTCCTTAGTTGGAACTTTACGGATATATACCAATAAATCAGCAACCACTTTCGAGTCGCCATCCTTAGTTGGTTATACATACATGTCACATTTTTGAATATGTCCGTATAATTCAGATGTGTTCTGATAAACCATGGCTATACTCTATTTGTCTTTATTCCTGTTGTCTTACAAGGATCACAGTCGAAGAATGTCTTAGAGGAGTACTGCGGCAATACTGACACAGACAGTGATGAAATTATTTCGATTGACGATCACGTCCCACTGGCCTCGTCAGTGCGGGGTCGAGATGATAACATGGTTTGGTTGTATGACGCAATGACAACTTTTCTTGCTCCGGTAATTGAAAATTCTAAAGAAGATTTTACTGAATGTACAAACAACAACATGAAATGGAATTGCTTCCCTGTCATAGTTTCATACTTCTGCGACATACCAGAAAGCAAAGACTTTTTCCTGACATTCTGCATAACTTTACCACCACACGACCTTGCGTGAGATGCTTAGGAACTTCAACCATTTTAAAGACAGTTACATTATCTGCATTATGGCCTCCCAGAACCGTTCACTATGTACCAACAAAAAGGGATATGGTTACCGCTTTGTTGAAATCAGCAAATACAGTGTAGTCAACGGCAAAGAAGAAATTTTTACAAAGGGAAGAACAACAAATTCTGCAGCACATTTCTGTTTCACCATGGTTCCCATTTCTGGAGAAGCTGGAGAAGAAAAATCCGCACCTACTTCTTCCAGGTATGTTCTCAATGTTTACGTGTGCACCATTGAATAAACTTCATCTTGGTACCTATAAATCAATCAAGACATGTTTCATGGCATCTCTGTCAAGTTCATCCTTAACAATGAAATGAATGCACAAACGGAAGAACGGGAAACAATTTCAGACACAGTGCGTGGAATTGTTACTAGCTTGTAATTCACTTCTTGCTGCGATAGAAAACCAGTTCGGTGCACCCTGTTTCCATATTATCTTCTCAACAAGCCAGAAATCCCAGCAGCTGAACAGTTTCTCCCCAAGTAATTCAATTCGAGGAATGTTGGAGAGAAAAGATTATAAATGTTTGGATATGGTTTTACCTCTCGTGGCAGTATATATCGATAGAGTCACTGGTTACCAGGATGATTCTACTTTGACAAACATTTGCACAAATTAAACAACATTGATGCAAAATTTCTATACGCCAATAATTACATCGGATGGTCAGTGGAATCAATAGCTGACATCAGGAACATAATTACTATTCTAAAATTTCAATGCATAAAAACATTTCAGAAACATTTCGATACAGGAATCCACACATTGAAGATCCATTTACTATACCACGTGGTAGAAGACCTCTCTAGGTTTGGAAGTCTAAATATTATTGATGCATCACCGTATGAGCACGTCAATACATTCTTCAAATACTCGTATAGGTCTATTTCCAAAATCATGGCAACAAGAAAGGATCAAACAGTGAAAAATATGGGACTAACAATTTACAATATGCGTTGAAGTTCAACACGTGCTGCGTTTCTAAAACAACGTTCCATTCAGATTTCTGTATCTCGTTCGTCAGGTATGACTACTACAGCTAAAGATAAAACAAGGCTATCACCATATTTGG
>JAULBU010064402.1:0-11183 GCA_032358235.1 Odonthalia washingtoniensis
GCTTTGAATTATATAAGCAATGTACGAAATATATTTCAGTCGTTTATGGAATTATTGTGTTGTAATAATTTTAAAGAGGGCAAAACATATGCACCTATTAATCCAACTCTTGCCGTCACAGAACACAGCTGTAGCTTTCAACCGGATGATTCAACAGGAAATTCAACGGAAACATCTCGAATTATCATGAACAGTTCTGATTGACAACAGTGTGGATCTGGAAACCCGCCTGGTAGTAGTGGAATTATAGATAAATCCGTATCTTTATTGACGGAAATGGCAAATTAAATGTACAAGAGCAAGTATGGTGTGCTGAAAATTTCGTTGGATGTATCTTTAAGTAACATAGAATCTTTAGTTGGAAGGAAGCAGGTGGAAGAAATTATTAACATCATCTGCGACGCTGACTTTGATTCGAGATTATTCTCAAGGCAGGTATCGTCAGTTGAATACTTTAACAAGATTACGGCTGAAATTGTGAGGAATTGTCGGGAAAGGAAGTGAAGGATTAAATGAAATGTATGAAAGTGGTGCAGTTGAAATTGAACAAATGCTCAAGTCGTTTTTATCTTCTTCCTTTCCTGTTTTTATTTGTTACTGTATCCTGATATTGGAGAAGTAATATGTTTTATAATGTCGATAACGTTCAAGTACTTTGGAAATGATCACCAGTACAGTCAATTTGTACTTATTGTTTCCGATATTACTATTTGTACTGCATGTTTTGTTGAGATCGTTCAGTTTCGAGAACAGTAGTATATCTACAAAATGTTATACTATGATTTGTAATGAAGAAGGGACACATTTAGAACTAGACTACTTTTGGCTCACGTTTTACCATGATTTTATATGTGATGCAAAGACATGGGTGTAAAGTGGTTTCCTGCATGGTAGTAACCACATTCTGATTATAGAGTTGATCAATTATCATTTCCAAAAATACGGTACGGCAAGGTAAGTGGGTGGTAACATGGGGAGTAGTTGAATTTATGAGCAACTATTTATGATGTCTTATTTTAGAGAGTTTTTAGGTACTATTTGTATCATATACAGCCTGTGCTAGAGAGGCTATATTTGGAATGAAATAAAAGAAGGTTCAGAAATCATAAAATTTCCACTCCATATGGTGGAAGAGATTTTGCGGAAAATCAATCAATCAATTTTTTCTGCAACACTATATGGAGTGGAAAGTTTTGCGGAAAATCAATCAATTGATTTGTTGCAGAAAATTGAACTCCACATGGTCTGGAAAGAGCACACGGTTCCTACCAGACACATAGCGTAGTGCACTTTTGACTGCAAGTTGTACACATCTACCAGCATAGCCTTTACGTGTAGTTTCAACCTATTTCGGAACTTGTTCTATTATCGAAAGGTAAAGATAATATTGTACCAGGAAAAAAAGTTAATCTTCAACTTATTGCGATTCTTTTAGTGTTCTGAAATCAGATATGGCGAATCGCAGCGACGCCTGGACACGTTCGGAAAGATTGTCGAGATCAACAATGCGAAATTCGGAACCCCCGTCGAAAGTGGCGAGAGTGGTTAGTTGCGTAAGTGAAGATGTGGTAGATGAAATCGGTAGTCCTAGTTCTAACATGTTTGTGAAAAGGTGAGGTGATGGTCATGGTCGAGGTAGAGGAAGTATTCGTGGAGTTCGTGAAAAAAGAAGAGGGTGTAATGCTAGAATGAATGAAACAGGTACAAACGAATATTCATCTATGAGTGGTATTAATGGAGTGAAAAATCGCGACACGGATGATATGGATTCCAGAACGGATAGTAATGAGATTGTAAATACTGGGTAAAATGGTAGAAACGGTACTGGTGTGGGTGCTGCTGCAAGTTGTACAGAAATAAAAGTGAAGAGAAGAAAAAAAACTTGTGCCGATTGATTGGTCTTATTACGTAAAGGTTGAGATAAATATGACGTAGAAATACTACGTCTGGTATCTAGTAGATACCAGTAGTTTGTTTAAGAAGAACTTTGATTCAATGTAAGGTGTGTCTATATTATGTGGGAAATGATGAAGCCATAGATGATTAAATCTAGTCTGAGAGCCTACGATGAAAATTTAATGGCAATGTGGGATGATGGTGACATACTACTGTCGCTATTATCCCACATTTCCATGAATATGTTGGGGGTATTTCGCCTCTCCTAGTAGTGGAGGCAAAATACCACCAACATTTTCATTTCTTACAAGTACCCGGAATCCCTTACTTGTAAGAAATGGAATCGTTGCAATATATGTTGTGGCTTACGAAATACGATGACAAGATCGACGAGCATTGAAAATGAGTGAGGTTCTGAACAGTGGAAAAGAGGGGAGAACAGTGTTCACGGTGAATAACGTTGATGAAGATAACATCTGTAGCCACGTGTTTTTCTTGACATTGTCACCAGATATTAGTCGAAGAACTGGCAGTCCTTCGACCAATACCCGGTTAGTAGTATGACAGGCATAAATGAGAATCAACCATTGTGATGATGACGCAAAACATTCCTTCCATATAGAGTTCGTATTTTTGCAGAAAATTATATAATTGATTTTCTGTCGCAGAAAATTAAATATTTAATTTCCTATAAAAACTGTTCCTCCATATGGAGCACCAAAA
The DNA here is from genome assembly GCA_032358235.1 of Odonthalia washingtoniensis. Classification (NCBI taxonomy): domain Eukaryota; phylum Rhodophyta; class Florideophyceae; order Ceramiales; family Rhodomelaceae; genus Odonthalia; species Odonthalia washingtoniensis. The sequence goes on from JAULBU010064402.1 coordinate 2,620, forward strand.
ATTGCAGGAAATTAAATAATTCATTTCCTGTTGCAAAAAGTTAATTATATAATTTTCTGAAAAAATAAGAATTTCATATGGAGGAAAACGGCATTTATAATTTTTTGTGTGCAACAGAAGCTGCAAGAAATTTGATTTTTAGTATATTAGTGGATTATTGTAGAGTGAATTCACTTAGTAAATGAGATAAAAAATGAGACAGGTTTCACATAATTTGAGAAGTCATTTTTTTTAATGAAATTTGATTTTTGGATTATTGTAAAACGGAAATTCACTTGATAGTTCACTTAATTGTTCTACCTAAAAAAATCAAGTGCTTTTCGATGAAATTTTTGGTCCCGGAAAAGAGATAAATCATCGAAAAGCGCGTGACAAACTAGAATTTTGTGAAGAATAGAGAAATATGAGACAAACAGACTTCACCGTCAACAGCGTTAAGCGGAGATTAAAAGAGTGCTGCAATCGTCCAAGAATGGATATTGTACTGAGGATTGAAGAAGCAATACTAATATATTTGAAACAAAAATGTGATAGGTATAGAGGAGATCTGCACAAAATTAAGATGCTAAAACCGTCATGTTCAAGGAGTTACCTTTAATTTATATCGCTTTTCAAACGAAGCCTGTCTGAAGCAGTTTCGGTTTTTGCCAAACAAAATAAAGAAAGTGGCGGAAATGATCGATTTCGGGAATGGTGAGTTTGGGTGAGGTTTATTATTGTTCCAGTGTCGGTGAAGGTTATGGTGACTTTTATTTCATTATTATTATTTATTGTTTCGGCGTCGGTGACGGTGAAGGTGACTTTTTGTTTTGGTGGTTGGGATTATTTTGTTATTATTATTATAGTTTCGGTGATGGTGATGGTGATGGTGACGGTGACGGTGACGGTGAAGTTTTGTTTTTGTGGTTGGGATTATTTGGTTTTGATATCTTGACTGTGAGGTTGCGTGAGCTTCATTATTTTTGTGGTGATGGTGAGGTTGTTTATGTTTCGCTTACGCCGACGCTTTCGATATTTCAATTTTTGCAGTTGATGCTCACAGGGAGGTGGCGGGGAAGGATCGTACGGTTTCGTTGCTTTGAAGTGGCCGGAGGGTTTTTTTGTGTTTCGGTTTACAAAACACAAATTGTTTTTACATGACCATTTCTATTGGCTTTCCCAAGTCATTTAAAATTCACTTACTTCCATTTTAAGACGTGAGATGAGAAGCGATTTTTTGTATTTTTCACTTATAATTTACATGTGTACGACCTGTCACGTAATTCACAAGTCGAAATATTTTTTACCGCTAAAATAATCCACTATTGTTTAATGTGATGTTTCGCAGCGTGGAATGTACGCAACAAATCATAGCAGCATTAATCAGCGATTTTCAACGATTTTCTGAAATCGTTTCTTGACTTTCAAAAAAAAGGACTTTTATCGATATTAAAAACGACAAACCCTGGCCATTTAATTTTTTGTCCGTTTTATTTAAATGTTATTTTTGTCGTCATTTAAACTTCATTTAAGACTGCTTTGGTTTGTAAAAAATTAAATAAATGATTTTCCGAAAAATCTTGTCGTTCATATAGAGGATTTCTTCTAAAATTTAGTAACCTTAATCGTCGATTTTCAACGATTTTCTAAATTATTTTTTACTTTCTAAAAAAAGAGCCTTTAAACGATATTAAAAATGACAAACCTTGGCGATTTGATTGTTTGCCCACTTCCTTTAAATGTTATTTTTTCGTCATTTCAACTTCATTTAAGACTGCGTCTGTTTGTAAAAAATACATGATTTTCCGGAAAATCTTGTCCTCTATATGGAGGATTTTTTAAAAAAAGGTAGCAACCATCATCCTCGTTTTTAAAAAAACGGAATATTTTTCCTGAATTTGAGTTAATTTATCGTTATTTTGATAACGATAAATTATCTGATGATTATTTAAAATCATTAGATTAACCCTCGTTTTAAAAACTATGCGCCAGTTCGATGAGGGTTCACCATCACCAGCAAGTAACTGAGATGAAGAAAGAACGTTCAAACTTCTTAACTCACCTGCGCATGTTTCCTCAACTCTGCGTGCGTCTACTGCTGTTGTCACAAGCAGTCATTCTGCTTCTGCCGGTTCTGTGACGGCTGATCCTTTTTCTACTGCGATAATTGTTGACTCGACTAGTAATACGAATGCAAACACAGAGGTAAATACAGTCTCGGAAAATGGCAAACATGAAAAAGGTAAAGAAAATGACGACTCTTCAGCTGGGTTGGACACGGATCCGTATGCCGACGTTAAGGTGGAAGTTGCAACCAATGTTGGAGTCGTTTTTCCAATTAGTGCAGGTGAAAAGGACAAGAATATTTCTAAAGCCAACTCAGGTGTGAACGGTAATGGTGGCGGCGTACTGAACAAACCTATCCTCACAAAGGAGATAAGTGCGTCAAAATCTACTTTTAGAACTCATCAAATATGGTGGTTCAACGAGGTCGGACAGACGAACAAAGCCACCGAGTGAGTAGAAACCTGGACTGTTAACACCATCGAATTCCTCACGAACATTTTTCTCATGGTCCGGATCGACTTCATAAATTACTTATCTAACATCAAGGACAGCATTCTGTTTCTCCCAGTACCTTACCCAGTTTAAAATCCAAAACGCGACAGCCTTACCAAACGATAATATACCAAGAGCTCGAATGGTATCATTTCCAACAAGCACGACGAGAAAGAAAATTTGAGCGCTGAACAACGCAATACTAGTGAGCAGCCTTGTATAAAACTGAAGCCATGCAAAGTACAAAGTAAATCTAGGGCGTAGATATTCTTCTAGCGCGTACAGAGGTAAGCCTGAAAACGGACCTCTCCAATCATCTTTGACGAAAGCTGAGAGAAGAACATTTCGCTCTTGTCTTGAATGAAGGACGAAAGCTGGTTTGATGACACCGTCTTTGAATAAATCACTGACATCAATTTCGACGCCCCACTTTTCATTGGAACGTAAAGCGGCCTGTGTAATGAATATTCGTTTAGATGGATTTAAAAACGGTAATCCTTTCAATTGTTTGTTGAAATTTTCAAACATGTATGCACGAAAACGTTGAAAAGAATGTATCCACCGCTGTATTCAGGGCGTGTGCGAAATTTAGTTGGGTCATGCTCTGCTTTCAACATCATAGCCGTTTCGGACAACGCGATGCGTGCGAAAATATGGCCGCATGACGGTATAAATAGCTGAAAATAAGAGAACGATTCTTTCCCTGAATTATCGAGCACTGACAGTCGTGCGGCGTCAATGTGTCATTGAGAAGAGTTGACGGGGACGGTTGTGTATGAAGGAGCAGGGAAATCAGAACAAAATCCCAGCCTGCCGGAGAGCGCGTTCCGTGGTCAATAGGGAATCCAGGTGGATCACTGGGACTGATGGTGTAGCACTATTTGTCGGAAGAGGGGAGTTCCGTAGGGCCATAGTAGCCCATCTCCGTCATCGTCAAAATTAATTTTTGTGTTGGGTTTGGAAGAGGTTAGGGGACTAGAGATTTGCGGTGGAGTAAGTTTCGAAAGATGATGGGTTGGGTGGTGCCTTCAAATTATATGGAGGAAATGTGAACGTAATAGCATCTCTCTTTTTGTGATTGTAAAAATGATTAGGCCACATGTCCGGTGTATGGTTGCGGCTTTCTGCTACGACAGCGATTCTAGAGTAAGAATGTGGTCTTAATAGGGGATCCGCCGGTTATGGTCGTGCAAGACTAAGTGATCAACTGGAAGTAACCACAACAACTACTTTTTCAACGACACAACACATACACAAATCCCAACCTCTTTTAAACGAAGATCATTACGGCTACAGAACGATACAGAACAGACAAAAGATACTGACCAGTAAAGGTTGAGTACGCAAGATCTTGGAGTAAGTCGACAAAACAAACAACATTCAAGATCGAGCAGGAGAATCGGAACCATATTAATCGAAACACCTTTAGAGTCAGCGTCTGAACGCTCAAAGAAATCCATTCATTAAGATATTAGCTCTGTTGCAGATGCAGTTGGAAATTTGGAAAACGAACAACCTTATAACTTGTCTATGGAAGTGGCAGCGTTGAGTCCGGAGCTTCATCGTGAGAATATCACTACAGACATCACTTCTGCTCACATATCTCACTTGGATATTCTTCAAGAGGCTGTGATTAATTCTGATGAAGAAAATGAGCAAACAGTGGCAATCAGCGATGCGGAAATCAATTGGGATCTTGGACATGTTGGTGAATTGGATGAAGTTGAGTGAAAAATTGAGAATGAAGGGCCCACGACAGAATCTTCGTCCAAATTTCGATGGGAATAGCTCCTGGGTCTGTTCCTGAAAATGATGCAGATGTCGGAGATTAAGATCACAGCGGCGGTCTTGAAATCGAGGATGATGATATTTTGACGATTGAAGAAAATCTGTTCGCACCGAAGTCTTTAAGAGCTGTCTTGAAGCCAATATGTGACCTATGCATTGAACCAAGATGAGATAAAGTGATGTAAAAGGGGAAAAAAGGCACCTAAACAAAATCGTAAGAATGAATCTATATCAAGGAGGCCGTGGAAAGTACAATGGTTGAATGAATTGCGAGCAATTAATCACGATAATGAGGAAGAAGAAGAAGATGATGGTCTGTCAGGGTGGCAAAAAATCCAGCGTCAAAGGTTCCCAATTATGAAGTTCTGTAAAATTGAAGCCATCAGATTTGAAGGAAGGATGAGCCAATCCGTGCCACATGTAGTGAAGGTGGTTGTTGATGCAGCAGATGATGAAGATGATGAGGTACTACTTCCACGTCGAAGATAGTTGTGCAAATTTAAATAAATTGTTTCTTCAGAGCATGTTTACGGCAAGTTCTATTCCGTATTTTATTTTCATTTTGAAAATAGAGAGGAAAGATAAACTTTGCTGCACATGGTTGGCAGAAAGAAAATAATATTTTTTGTAATAGATTTCTACCAGTCCGTATTTTTTGAAAAATATGGACTGGCAGAACTCTATCTTTATATTCAACTCTATTTTTGAGCCAATTAGAACTCACTGTATGTACGAGAGCGATGTTCGTTACGACATTTGACAGTTACAAAAGTTCGCCGTTGAACCCGGACTGTTGGAAAGAGCCGTTTTATACTGAAAGAGCCGTTTTAATTGTGATGGGCATGATGACCCACACTTTCGGTCCCACACCTCAGAGATATTCATTTTCAACTTCGCATCTGACTCCTATTTCCATTACAAAATTAAGTTATCGTTCCGTCTCCCACAGACCCAATCGGTCATTTTCTTCCACGAAGCCTCAATCATCTACCAAAAAGAAATTCCAGTTGCGTTTTGAAGTTCAGAAATAACTTCATACTTTATCAACAAGGCGACAATTATAATATTTATGGGGAGGCGACTTGGTTGGACAGCCGAATAAATTGGTCAGCTTTCAAAAGTATACATTGCAGCAAGCGCTGATCCAATTGTAGGTATCTATAAAACTGCGTTCCGCTTTCGAGAAACAATGCATATATATTTTTTCAAAAATGCCCCCAATTATGCAAGTCCTAAGACATAAGGAATGAGATCATCCAAGTCTGTGAAGCTAAAATTAGACAGAATTTTCAGCTGACATTCAAAATTTTCGTGGATTTCTTCGAATGGTAAATAGTTGTATCCCAACTGGTTGCACTGACATGAAATTCTTTCCATGGCAATTGAAATTCACCTCAAGAAAAGAGATAAAATGGATTATGGAGCAAAACGTTTCCCTTATGAAAAATGGTCAAATCATCTTGCTTACAAGTTCCTTCGAAATCAACCGAAGTTTTGTAATGAAGAATCATTATGAACACCAACACCTGCTTCATCCATGATTCCACCTCCTGAACCATCTGAACATTCGATTCCAAACTCTGTTTCTTCAACACCGCAGTCTATATCCATTAGTATACAATCAGTACCAGAATCAACTTCTAACGAAGTATTTTCAACAGCTTTGGAACATTTTGACAATGAATCGGATTCGATTGGAGTAACCGGTAAGGACAAACGCAGAGCAGTTCATAACAGACGAAAAGAAGCTAATAATGCTCGTCTTACAAAATCTGCAGCAAAACAGGCAGCAGATAATTTAAAAGAAATTGCAAAGTCTTTATCTCGTAAAACAGAGCTGATGGAAGAGCTAAATGCTATGCTATCCTATTCTTCTGAAGAAAGCACTACCAAGGAAGATTATTAGAGCCGTCCTGAGTACTTTTCTCTTCTGCGGTCCGATTATTTTAAACGAACATGTCGACGTTTATTCAAAAATTCAGGTCAGAAAAATACAATCTTTCCTACAGTTGACGAAGGAAGACATGACGTACGTGATGACAAGGAATAATTATCATCAATGAAGTATCGAATGTTGCTACGGTAGTCACTCATTTGAACCACATAGTCTCCAGGTGTGTTCAACACGATCTGTTTTTAACGCAAATTGATTCACTTCATCACTTATTTCTCGGAACCGATCGGCAATGCGAGTATACCATTGATTATTAGTGAGCAATTGACCATTTTCTGATTAAATTTTGTCTCTACTTTTCCACCCCAACGTGATTTCTTTATCTTCATTTACTATAATAGCATCATGTTCTATTGCATTCAAAGCCTTTTCCCATAAATAACTAGCATATCCATTTATCCTATGTTCCACAATCATATTTTTTAAAATAATTGCCGCTTTCATGGTATCTTGTAACATATCCATCTCCCAAAAACGACATGGGTTCCGTAAAATGTTCCATCTTGCCACTAATACACCAAAAGCTCGCTCTATGTCCTTTCTGAATCCTTTTTGTGTACTTGAAAATGCTTTCTGTTTTCTTGAATGGGCTTCAGGAATTGTATTAACAAATATTTCTCAGTTGGAGTAGATACCATAAACGAGGTAATAGCAAAGATTCCTATTTCTTCCATTTTCCTCAAATTTGAAATCCGGTAGTAGAAATCCTTTCATTATATATTCAACAATCGAAGAACAATATAAAATGATTATATCATTCATGCTACGAGTGAATCCCAAATTACAACCCATATCCATAACTTGGAGTCAGCAATAGCTTCAAGAAAAACAGTGGGATCCTTCTTCTTTCCCTTAAACTAACCAGCCCATGCAACTGGGCAATTTTTCCATTCCCAGTGCTGGCAATCCCAGGATCCTAAACAACCTGAAAATCCCTTTGATGCGCTAATTGATAGGATAGGTTAAAGATCATCTTCATTTGGACATCGCAGGTATTCTTGTCCAAAAACGTTAATAATTTCTTTAACAAATGACATGAACGACAAACGAACTGATGAGGCTGATAATTCAAAACTGTCATCTACTTGATCGTACGACATTCCATATGCCATTATTCTGAGAGCTTCAATTATACGAATCTGTGGGAAGATTCCTTTTTGGTCTACCGCATCTTCACATATTACGAATATGGCTCAACCCGCCAACCCATGTAATATTCTTCGGAATAGTAGCCTCGGCATTCCGAAATGACTTTCAAAATCAACATCGCTAAAGGTGCAGTCATCAAAATGTACAATCGATTAAAACGATTAAATGCTTCCGTAAATTGTCGATTGTTATTACAAGCTCGTGGCCTTGAATTTTTATATGGGTTGATTGTTACGTTGAATCCTGGAAGGGCACCTGAACTTGCCAAGACTGATATTATTCCATGGTCTTCCGCACTGTCATCAGATATTTGAAGTTGAGATTTTTTTTCATTGTTTTTTGATTCATCGTTAAGTCCAGTGTTAGTTATTTCAGTATCATTATTATTACCATTATTGCTTTGGCTGGTGCCAGTGTCATTATTATTGTTACTGGGGACAATTTTGTTTGTGTCACTGCTATTGGTGTCGGTTTCCCTCCCATCGTTGTTGACGCCATTCCCGTTTTCGTCATTGTTGTCTCTCATCATGGAGTTGCTGTTGTTTGTACCGTTTCTGGATTCGCTTTGATTAATTTCACTATGATCCATCACTTCTTGATGTCCTGATCTGTGAAAAAAATCGGAAAGACGGACGTGCGTTATAGTCGATCGGCACTTACTGCTGTCCGATGCGGTAAAGTTGATTGGTACTATCATTATTCTATTTCTATAAAAATAGAGTCACATTTAAATTAAAACTTACATAAGCAAATTGAGCAAATAAATCGATTACAACTGGCACTTCACTGTAAAAAATAGGAAATAGGGACGAGCGGTAAACATGCTCTTATAGTATATATAAAAATATTTAATTCTTCACAAAAAAGTTAAAATTTTCGAATAGGGGCAGAGTGGGTTTGATGGTACAGCTGTAACGAGCGAAGAAAAAATGTAAAACATTTCCTCCGTATGGAGGCAGCAAAATTGCAGAAAATTAAATCATTGATTTTTGCCACAAAAAATTAAATATTTACAGGGTGTCCGAAAAGTCTTTGAGCGATTTGAAAAATTAATCCAAAAGAGTTCTCTTTATCTTTCGGGGGTTTCAATACGTATTATAATAGATGTACTCAAGAAGTTTTATTCATAAGTTGT
>JAULBU010064413.1:0-11178 GCA_032358235.1 Odonthalia washingtoniensis
CTGAAGGAGAACACGACTTGTGTATCTGACTCTAACAATACCCAACGACGAGTAGTCGCGTCAGGATATCGAGTCACCACGCCAGTCGAAGGACCGCGGATACCCATAATTGCACTTTCCTTTAATCGTGATAAAAGACCAGAGAAACTGACACCACCTCACGCTAACCCCACTAACCTCTTGCAGCCCGACAATCGCCAGTAGTTTGAATCGACACTATTCAGTATTACTAGATGATCTCACAACAATTTTGTATTGTTCATGGTATATGGAGTTTTTGTTGAATAATTGTCTCCATCTTACTTGCAACTAAGTTATTTTATCATGTAAAATTGACCATGAGACGTCAATTTTCCTACTGGACAAGCAAAAGGAAGATGTGGTAATTTCTTTTTGCGAGCAGTTGTCAACCAGGTATGGAAACACAACTTTTCGGTGGAATATAATTGTTTCTAATCGGGTCTGGGATTTCCCCATGTTGATGGCTTTGAGATGGTCTTGTCAAAGGATATAAAAATGTTGTAAATGTTGAGGGATAGAAAGACGCAGTGTGTTGATTCAGATTTTTTTTGGATAAGACCAGACGTGTAAGTTCATCTGAGCTAGTCGATGAACTTGAGTCATCAGTTCTTCTTTAACATAATAAACTTGCGAAGATATCGATGTGCAGGCATGAGTTGTACGGATTGTTCGGGTAGAGGTTTCGAATTGAGAGATGTGAAATATGTCGATGTAAGAGTGGAGAAACATGAGTGAAATGGAAAAACATTGTTCTATCCACGTGGACAGACACAGTATTCATTTAGCTATTTTCATCATGAATATATAATGTTTATTGAATTTTTATGATTTTACATGACAGTGTATACACGTGTTGTTATTTGTCATTCGTTGTAATTATGCGACATTTCATTAATGGGGAAATAATAGAGGTTCCGTTATTATGGCTCCATTTCAATGAGACATAATCATAACCATTTCCTAATTTACTACTATTCATCCTTTCATGTATCAACATGGTAATAACAAACATATTTATATTCATCAGTGCAACTTTATTATAGCAATTTTCATTTACAATTCTTTCAAGTCTAGAATTCGTATCTCATATTTAACGATACTATGTTCTCAGTATTCGACTCCAACTGGGTTTTACATTACCACCTTTATATGTCGGTTGCCTGTTTCCTCTCTTTAATGACAAGTGAAGATAATGATTAGTGCACGTAATGCACTTCCCATTTCATTATAAAAAGTATATCTTTTTTCAAACTCCAACTTTTGTTATTGATATTGTTTTATGATTTCCACATCACATCATTTGTTATTACTATTTATCGTTCAACTAATTGCTACATTTATTCAGATAACTATGGTTTAATGACCTTCTTTTGTATTGCGCCATCTACTATTTTAGTATTAATGATAACATTTTTTCCACTAATTCATTTCATGTTTCATATCATTATCTCGTTTATTTAATGATAAATGTATTTCATTTCTTACTTTTTTAATTATCACGTTTTAGTATTTAGTATTATTCACATACAATGTACAAGTATTTATCCTGTTTGCAATACAATAATATGTTTGGTAAGAACTTTTAATAAGTTTCTGATTCTTGTCATAATTATATAACCACAGATGTTGTAATAGTATCATCCTTTTTTGTATTTGCCTATAACACAGTGTACAATGTACAATTTTATTTTGCTTTTGACATTGTTTCTGTAAAAATGTTTTTCGTTTATCATTTATACATTGCTAAACAAACATGTTCTTCACATACAATGGACAATTGATACTGGCTGTATATAAATACTATTATAGTATTATTTGCTGTGAACATTAAAACTGGAAGAATACAATCCATGTCCTATAGTACTTTTATTATAACACCGTAGTGCACAATTTTATTACGTCTGGTTTATAGACATGTCTTAATAACATTTATAATTAAGATTATTGTGTACTAATCGTACTAGTATTAACGGAAAGTACGGCAAGGAAAAGTTATTTCCCCAGTACGTTCACAAATTTTATCACAATAACAAGCATATTCTGTAGCACATTTAAAAAATTTTTTACTACTCATTTATTTCAATATACTTCCTTCCTCTTCCATAAACAACAATAACACAACAAACTTTTATATTGCTATCAATGATAACATAATGTAAATAACATCTGCATCATGTATTACAAGTAATACAAAATGGTTTATTCTCATAGCAATGTTTCCAATCTCTGTCACTACGTACAAATCAAAGTCACATTCAACACATTTCATAACTTTTTTTCTCCCAAATATAAAAAGTTTTTAACTCAATTAATTATTCTTTTACGCATCTATTATTTTCCATTAAAATTTATATCAACTGATATGCTGTTATGCGGTCCCTCCCAGCTGTGCCTTTCCCAGTCCGTTACATGTAGATGATTATCTTCATCGAAGAATCATTGCTTTCCAGCTTCCATTTTAGCCCTAAACCCAGACCGGTGTTTCACTAACTCCGGGTTGTTCAGGTATTCCTGTACAACTAAGCCGTTACATATACTATTTTTAACGCAAAAAATAAATATACAATATAATTCAGAACCACCGTTCCCATCACTACATGCTTGATTATGATCCGCTTTTCTCGTTTAGTTTTCATCTTCACAGGTCTTTTTATCCTTCAGCTTATCACTGTCCATTTATCTAGTACTATACTTACGTACACGTCTGCCGAAACGACATATTCCTTTTCAAAAATCACACAAAATTTGGATGATTTTCTCATTCTTCCCACACTTACAGTTTTTTATACTTACCATTCTCTTTTCTTTCTTCCAGTAGTCTTGCTACGCGTCCTTCAATTACTTCTTCCAACTTTTCTATTGATGTTTCTAACTCGCTACCACTTATTTTTGTACCATGCTTACGCAATATTTAAGTTTTTGTCCAACAAATCCCCATTCGCACGACCACCGAAATGCTATGTCTCCTTTTTATATTTTATTTCCATTTTTCATCTTCATTATGTTTGTTGTTATTTTGTTCTCTTTTTCCTTGTGTAGTTTCATTGATACTATTGAAATCCCTATTTATACCGTTCAAGTGAATGTTTCGAAACACTCCCCTTTCTTCGTTGTATTCTTTTTCTATAATTTCATCTTCGTTTTTATTAAACTTCTTAGTTATTTCCAAATCTAATAATGTTTCTTTTTTTCTTCTTCCTTCTAGATTATTGTTTTGCTGTCATTAGTGTTCATTTCTATATCGTCATCGCTACCTACCAGGTTTATGTACTCCCTGACCGTTTCTTTTTTATTTCTTTCTTCTCTTTCCTATTGCCCGTTTCTTTCTGGTATTTTTCATGTTCTTGCATATAACAGATGTATGTTATATGCAAGAACATGACATCATCTGCGGTATACTTCTGCAACAATAAAATATTTCACAAACATAAACAATTAAAAGGTTGTTATTGTGTTAGTATCTTTTTACTAAATTCATTTTTTCAGAATTGTGTCGTAGTTGTGTTCGTTAGTTGGTTCGGGTAAGGACGTACTGTCATTGTTAGTCTTATAAGATAAAGAAGAATTGGAAGTAATTTTTTTCGACCTGTTACAAAATATCGCTGTCGCCGTTCTCACTGCCTCTTCCAATTTGGAACTACTAGTCAGAACAAATTCTGTTTCGACCTTCTATGTATTCGTTCCTTTACCTGCAGACAGTTTGATGGCTTCGCACTACTACCGTCCTACACGTACTGCTCACATATTGCAACACTTTTTCTACATAGACACATTCATGAGGGACTGTTAGGCTGCATCGTTTATACTCTGATTTGCACCTGAGCGTTTACAATCTTAACATAATATCATTAATAATATGATATTATTATGATTGTAAATGGTCATTTGCAATTCATTACATACTATTTTGCATTGTTATTTTTGTACAGCGGAACGTATATGCAGCGTTCAGCTGTAAAAATAAAAATATAACACTGTACAACCATTACCATATTTGGTTGCTCATTCCCGAAAACTGCGTAATAGCCCCTTTGTTATTGTTTTCTTTCATGTGACATTAGTGGGTTTTGGAAATATCAAATAACTTTATTATACAAAACATGCAGTAATACAGTAGAGAAGTTGATTGATTTATAGTTTTTTTGGTTTCAAGATTTCGATAAAAGTGCTGTTTTATCGTCAACTTTTTCAGGACTTTTCGATAACTTTTGTACCGTTTTTGCCCGTGACACCGGATGACCCATCCTCCCAACTTTTATTACAAACTCTCTATTTGCATTTATTTTTCTACATTCGCCGGCGGATGTAGAAACAATTTGCACTTTCCCACAGTGGCTAAATTCTTCTTCTTACCATCACCTTCACCCCTACAACATGGCAGATAGGGCTCTTTCTATCTATCTTACTGGGAATCCAGGTTCCAGATATGAAGAACCAGCACCCGTGCAAGTTCCAACAACTCCAACTAGAGCGCCGGTTGCACACCCCAACGAAATGGTATTGACACAACAGCTCACACTGCAATCCCCCATCCACAGAAACAATTCAATGTGACATCAACTCAGACTTCGCATCCCCTTCCCCCGATTTTCGCATCTACACAATCTACTCGAAGAAGATGGGTGAATCTTCCAGAAGATGCGGAAGTTAGGTTATTGAAGGAGGTACAAGCACGTGGTGCACATCTTGCTGGGTTTGGACGGGCTGATGAATTATTTGAGGCAGTCGAAAAAATCATGAATGAATCTGGATTACTACCTTGGAAGACGGATACAAAGAACTGTAGGGACAGGTTCAAATACTTAATAAAAGACTGGAAAAAAGTGATAAATGTAATCAGGAAAAGTAGGGGAGCGCAGAGGACTTTACTGAATTTGACAAACTTTGCGCCGATCTTAGTTCCGATACTGAAGACGTTGAAATTGAAGGTGATGTTCAACGAGAAAGAATAAGAGTACGAGATAAAACTTTAATTTCAGCAGGGGTGGAAGTTAGAAACACTGCTATGGACAGACGTCAATGTCGGGACACAAGTGAACGTGCCGTTACTGAAGGATCCGATTCGCAAACAACATCCTCTGAAAACGCCTCTTCTCAAGCAATGATGATATGTCAAGAGTAATTGATTCTCTTGAGGATGCTGAAAAAAGAATAGAATTCCAGGTAAAGAGTGAAGAAAGAGAAAACAAAAGAAATTTTGTTGGACACGAATCGGTTCGAATTTTAGAAAGCAGTACATGAATCAAATAAAAGCTTTGAGCAGCAAAGCCTTACTATAGAAAAGAATCGGCTGGAAGAACAAGCACAAAAGGACGTATCACAATCTACGGAGCGTAGAGAAATGATGGAATTACAACGTGATATGTGGAGAGGAATGAGGCAACGTGATTCTAATCAAATAGAAAAACGAGTTGCCTCATTGAACGTTAAGAAGGAGCTTCTTGAGACTTTACGAGTGCTTAAGAAATAATAAGTCAAAACTACATTTTATTGAAAACCGAAGATGTATTCCTCTAACGACGGTGCTTGGCAATAAAAAAACTGGCTTGTTTGCGAGCCATACAAACAGACTCTGAAATTTCATAAAAGTGCTCCAACGATGTAATGAAAAGCTACGGATGTGATGCCCATAATGTTTTTACGCGTAAAGTCGATATGCGTGAAGTATTTTTTATATCTTTGAAACTCCATTCAACAGATGTCCGAAGTCTGTTCATTTCCTTGTTGAACGTGCGTTGCATCTCACTCAAACCTGCACCTTTGTATGATACTTGAAAATAGGAACGCAAGACGTACGCACTATCACTGTAAATATAAAACTGTCGCCCATCCATGAGCAATGACCTTTCCAATGCTGCTTCTAAATTTGAAACTCTGAACAGCTTCATGTATGACGGCGTGATTCCAAAGGGCCGAACAGATGAAAAATAATCCCATCAGGTAGACTCACAGATTGGAATTTCACGCCATTTCTTCTTTTGTGACCTGAATAAGTTTCTCTTTGATTTGCACCTTTTGGACGCGCAATAAATATATGGGTTCCATCTATGAACCCAACGCAGCTGTTGTATGGTTCCCATTTATTTCCAATGAAATCTGCGTAAATTTCAGACCTTGTCTGAATAAACTGATCACGAAAGTTTGTGATCAGACTACCGTACTTTAAATTGAAATATTCTAAACACTCGTAGAATATTTCATTTAGAACGCCCAAATTCTTTCCAAATTCAAGCTCCAGGGTAGACCATCTATTGTCAGTGCCCAGCCTGTGGCACATCAAACAAAAAGAAAATATAAAATATGTTTTGTATTTCCTTCTTTTCGTAGTGTTCATAGAGTCCAGTCAATCGCATATTTCCCGTAGTCTTAGTATTTCCTCCTTTTTAAATATAAAACTTTGAAGACATACCTTGTCTTCCATATTTATGAGATCGAACTAACGTCCCATTGCTAATTTTGTTCTATCTTGTAGCAATTTGAGTTCCTGAAGTTCATATTTCATGCCGTTTAAAGACATAGAAATCATTGGCATAGAGGCGTCTATCCCACGAGCACGTGCAAGTAACGTTACGTTGGTCACTGCCCTAGACGAATGTTTTTTGCATGTATAACGGATGTGCATTTTATAGCGTTCGTAAATAGTGTCTAAATAATGACTTAAACTATCAAGTTGTTCTCTTTTGTAGCATTTATAAAACTCAAACTAAGTTTTTGATAGGGAGATTTTAATTAAATCAGATTCAAATCGTTCGTTTCGATCGTTTGGGTCTGGTTTTTGAAAGGTTTATTATCTTTAGAAGTATGTCTCAGTTATCGGTTCGTGCTCGACAGCCTTATTAAATTTAGTACTGAGAATCAGATCTGGCTTCGGGTTTGGTAGGATAAATAATCACATAGGCTGATTTGTTTGATGTCGCCGAGATCATCGTTGTTATTGTAGAGGAGGGGTGAGGGGAGGAAGAAATGACGTAATTAAATTATTAAGTAAATTTTTCAGGCGTGAATAATTTCTATGTGCATGTCAAATAATTGACATGTAATTTTCTCTGTAAGATAACGACTTATAAATTTTGTATCGAAATTTTATTTAATCAACTTTTTCGAAAAGCCAATTTGTTCTGGACTATACCATAGAATACAGTGTATTCACTTTATCGTATAGTAAAGTTATTTGGGACTTACAAAACCCACTATTATCTCCATAACAGAATAGAAACCTCTTTCTATTTTACTGACGATCCCTCCATCTTACACATGGTATATTCATACCGGACCCCGTGCTACTGTAAAATGTGGCAAATATCGATAAGGGGTATCCCTTGTTTAAAGCAGGATCTCTTAAATTGACTAAAAATCGAACATTAGGGATATTCCTAATGTTCGATTTCTCGTGTGTATGTCTGTAGGTTTCAAGTAGTAAATCAAAATCAAAATTTAAACAACTACATTATTCAGTACTGCAGGCTAGTAGATTTCAACACACGGGGCGTCTTTCTAAGATTTATAATGACTGTATACCATGAATAACTAAACCACATAATGATTTAGTTCTTCAAGATTCTGAACAAGTGAATAATAATGTGAGTACTTGAATAACTCGATCACATTATTATTAAGTTACACTAGTATCTAGAAAAAAATCGAGCCAGTACTTTAATAACTCAATCACGTAATGATTGAGCTATTCAAGTTACTGAAAAGGAATAAATAGCGCCGGTACTTGTATAACTCATTTAATTAATGAGTGATTTATTCCAGTAACTGAATAAGTAAAGGATTGCGTCAGTACTTGAATAACTCAATCACATAAAGTTTGATTTATTAAAGTATGTGACCAAGAAAAGAATTGAGGCACTACCTGAATAACGCAATATCACAAAGATTGCGTTGTTTACGTTACTGAAAAAATTAGAAATAGTGCCAGTACCTGAATAAATTAATTATATAATGAGTTAGTTATTCCGGTAACAGAAAAAGCAAAAGGTTGAGTCTGGGCGTGAATATCGCAATCACATAATGATTTAGTTATTTAAGTAAGTGGACAAGTAAGCGAGAGTGCCAGTTCTTGAATAAACCATTCATGTAATGATTGAGGTATTCAAGTAAATGAAAAAGTAAATAATTTATTAAGGCAGCACGTGTACTTAAATGCCTCAATGACACAACAGTTGATTTTTTAAAATAAACGAACAAGCGATAGTTCCAGTAGTAATAATTCCATCACACTTCGATTGAGTTATTCAAGTAACAGAACAAGTAAAGGATTCAGTGACTACTTGAATGACTCAATAATATAATAATTGAGATATTCAAGAATCTGTGTACACTGCTATGGGTTTAGTATCCATTTGTTTGAATTTAACAATGCAAACCAATCATTTAATTTTTCTTAAACGAAATGAAAAGCACGAACTGATACAATTACAAAAATCAATTTCAATTTATTTGGCTTGTATCATAATTATAATATATTTAAATGTGATAATTGTTGAAGACTTGAAAAGAGGAACTGTTACTAACTCGGCATTGTCGGACAACCAAATATCATCCAGTATTTCTACAACAATGTCACACAATGTCCAGTGGAAGTTTAATCTTGAAATGCTCACTCAAAAACACGAAAGACATTAAAACATGAATTCATTTTTGTTACTTGTTTTATGTTTGCGAAGGTTGGTATCGGGAACAATTTCATGTTAAATTGTAAAGGAAAGTCTAAGAATATGAACTTTTATGAATAAAAACTAGTTCTGTTTTAAGTATTCAGTCTGAAAACTTTTGAGGAAATGTGACAGATTTGATGTTCCATGCGTTTGGAGCCAAGAATGAGAAGATATTTGAGGACGGGTTCATGATTTGATTCAGTGGGTTGAGATTTACTTGCAGATGTAGATGGAAAATAATGCTTCCATCATGATGCAAACCCTATATATTTCAACGTCTTGTGTTCACACTGAGAATGAATCAGTTCACTTTCCATATGACCGACCATACTGGAAATAGATGATAATTAGAGCCGAGAAGAACACTTTTATTAATTCAAGTTAATGTTTAGCCTCTCTACAGAAACACTTACTGAAATCATCTGCGAATACGATTTACAAAGAAAAGAAAGTTTCGTGGTAAAAAAATTCTAATATAAACTATAACTTCAGTAATATTCATGTCCGACCATTGCTGTAAAAAGACCCTAGCATATATATATTTATATATTTATATATGCTATGGTGATCCTAGGCTATATCTAGTAATTTTGATAGATATTCAACATATATAGGTCTCTAGCAACGGATTTCTAGGTAATTTTTGAAGCTAGCATGTCTAACAAAATTGTATTCGTCACTATAAATTCCGTAGAAGGAAACGTACGTCCTATAAATGATACATAGATCCCTAGTAAATGTCTAGCATCTTTTCTGGCACGTGTGTATCCCTAGTATATCTGGTGAAATTGAACCAGTCCCTAGCAATGCACTTGTACTGACGTTTATCTGGGATGAAACGAAATAAGGTACAGCAATCATGAAATTTTCACTCCATATGGTGATTGCGACTTTGCGGAAAATAAATAAATAAATGTTTTGCTTCAAAAAATCAATTAATTGCTTTTTCGCAAAAACTCGAACTCCACATGGTGTGGAAATTGCATACAGTGACTACCAGAGCCATAGTGTAGTGCAGTTTTGACTGCAAGGTGAAAACATAACGATCATAGCTGTTACATGTAGTTTCAACCTATGTCGGAACTTGTTCCAATATCGAAAGTTGAAGATAATATTGTACCAGGAATAAAAGTTAGTCTTCAAGTTATTGCGATTCATTTAGTACTCTGAAATCAGTTATGGCGAATCGCAGTGGTGCCAGAAAACGTGCGGAAAGAGTGTTGGGGTCAACAGTGGGAAACTCGGAACCCCCATCTAAAGTGGCAAGAGCGAGTAGTTGCGGAAGTGACGATGTCGTAGATGAAATCGGTGCGCCTAGGTCTAACATGACTGTGGAAAGGCGCGGTGTTGGTCGAGGACGAGGTAGAGGAGGGATTCGTGGAGTTCGTGGAAACCGAAGAAGGTGGAATGGTGGAATGAGCGGAAATGTTATTAACGAATCTTCATCTATTAGTAGTATTGATGAAGTAAACAATCGGAACACGGATGATATGGATTACAGAACGGATAATGATGTGGTTGTAAATACTGGCGAAAATGGTAGAAACGCTACCGGCGTGGGTGCTGCATCGGATGAATTTTTTTCAGTACAAGAAGAAGAAAATTTTGAAGATTTCCGTCGGTTGGAAGAAGATGTTCGACAACTAACTGCGGAGAACACAAGAATTTCTGTGATGATAAATTAGTACAAAGCTTCGGCCAATAAGAAAGCACAGGAGGTAATTAGTGAAGAGGATTCAATCAAGGCTCTGCAATTAGAAGTTATGAAACTTGATTGTAAGAAAGTTGAAATAAAAGGAATGGTGCAGAGTTTAGAAGTTCTGAATGAAGAACTTCTTCAAATGATGGGAAATAAATACAAGAGTCGTGGAAAGTATGTGGAGAGGGTGATAAGGCAAGTTCCAACGAAATATTTTGGAATTGGACTGGCAGTAGACCTGAGAACCCAAAAGTGGGGAATCAAGGAAACGTGTGAATTGGACCCATATAATGAGAGAAATACCAGAAACTGGACAAACAGAGCAGAAATTGTAATGGATAATGGCATAAAACGGTCGGACAGTTCAAAGATTGTACCAACACTAATGAAATTTTTATGCAGTGGAAACAACATACATGTCCCCTCCATCAACAGCGAGAAAGATATTATATGTTCATTACCTAGAGCTGAACTTTCATGTGGTGAAAGAGAAACATATATCGGACAGAAGAAATGAGGGATGATGTTGTTAAAGAGCTATCAAAAGTTGGTACTTTAGAGGTGCGTTTGAGACAGTTGTTATATGATTTTCGTAGTGGAAGGAAAAGAGCTGCAAAAGACAGATTCTTTGAAGAACTTCACTATGGGTCTCTACTATCCCGATTCAATTTGAAGGAATCTAGTATAATGGAATGAAAGGAGCATAATTTTATGTCGCGAAGAGAAAAATAATGAAATACAATAGAAACGGTGTGTTAGACATGTCATGGTGGCGTACTGCGGACCTTTCAGATA
>JAULBU010064424.1:0-11178 GCA_032358235.1 Odonthalia washingtoniensis
AGTTGTTATACAAAGATGCATACTCAATGGCATGTGAAATGAAGTGACGAACATGCTTAGGGAATGTCTGAACTGTGGGAAGTCGAAGAGGAATATCCCATACTTCCCTTCTTTGTTCACCGCAATGCATCCCAGCTCTCCTAAATAATGTTGTGCAGAAAATAGGTCTTCTTTCGTGCCCTCAATGTCGGATTCATCGTTGAACTGAAGAGCGAAAACATCGACCAGTTGTGTCCAGAAGCATTCCAAACATTTATCATCCATATTACCACCGACACATTTTCTATGTTTTGGAAGAAGCATAAATGCAATTGCCCCAGAAAATGTACCGGCGCATGGATCCACAACCAACTCAACAGGATGGTTAAATTTGAGGATAATATCCATCATCTACTGTCTTGACTTTTGCTCTGGTCGGAGAATTGGTCTTCGACGGGAAGACTTCGTCTGAGATGGAAGGAATACCTTTTTGTCAATAGGGACCCTTCGAATTTTATTCATTTCATTACATGTTCCGGGATGATAGAAAGTAATGAACCCAGAACGACTGTAGTTTAGCCTTTTCAAAGCGTGATCCCATACCATACCATGCTTCCAGAATTGTACTGCATGTTCAACCACGGAGAAATGCTTGAGACGAGGTGTTCTTGGATCTGATGCATAGGAGCCCCTTATCTTCGTGTAATGGAGCGGTGTTTCCCCACACTGAAAACACTTATTTCAGTTTTGTATCCTTTTTCAATTTCATCTTCTTCGGGGCCTTCAAATGGTATTAATTCCTTCTTCAACTTAATATGTTGAACCCAGGAAGAAAATTTCATTGCCGAAGAAAAATAAGCGCATGACTTCCTGGTGTCAAAACAGATTCCAATAAATCTACCAATTCTTTCATGTCTTCTGCTGTAAACTGATCGTGATCTGAATTTGGATAGTCGTTATATCTAATGTTGTATGGTGGGCCTGTTAGAATAAAATGAAGATTATCTTGTAGAGTATGACCCATAGCATCTTCATGTGTGTCATTAAGGGACTGAAAATAGCACTCATAGCAGCAACAGTAATTCTGCATACTTAATTTCAGCACTTCCGTTGCTTTCAATCCCATTATAGTAAGCCCATCTGAAGCTGCTGGTTCGATATCATGTTCCTCCTTAACTCCTGTCGGGATATCCGAAGATTGGTTTGAGGATGTTTCCATTTCCTGGCTGCCACCAACATTAGATTTCTTCATATTTCTTTGCAATTGTTCGGAATACAGTGAACGTCCACGCTACCATTACCTGTTTCCGTTTCCTCTGGAGTCGAAATATTCTCATTAACGTCCTCGATAATTTCCATATTGTTACTAACTGGAACGGATAAGTTGGGAGGATCGGATACATATCCATGTCCAGAAAAGCATTGCGGCAATTCCAAACTGTGCGGATCACAAAAGAAAGTTTTCAACTTCGAAGCTGATTCCAAGTTGAAATCGGGGTCGTACAACGAGATGTTGCACAATATTTTGTATAGATTGGTAAAACATGAAGATTCGATGTAACGAAATTCTGTGTCCACTCTGTTTGTTTTTTTCAAAACTTTTTCGGACACCAATTCTTCGATCGTGACTGGTTCATTATCTGCTGCATATGTTGTTTCTTGAGTAAATTACTCCAGTTAAACTGGAGAAAAACCATCGTTCCTTGTAGAAAGAACTTCGAATATTGATGTTGTTGAGTTGTAAAAAATTTACGGTGACATCATTGTACTGATTAGATGAATGTCTATTGATGTTGCCAGTCTTTCCAAAGCCTTGAAATGTTTTTGACAAACGAACCCTATTCTAGTACCAGTGGAATGTTTGATGCTGAGAATATTTCTATTACGCGTCTTAGAATTTTTCCTTGGCATTGTGTCCAAGACAAATGAAATTCTGTGGTAAAAGAGGAGACATTTGATAGTTGTTGGCGTAGACATGTTGAATGGATTCCGTCTACGTCTTTTCCCAGTTGACTGGATGATCATGTGAATGAATGTTGGATCAACTAAGAATCCAGTTGAAGTAAAATTGTCAGTGAACAAGTCAGTGAACATTTGCAGTGTGCGTTCATCTCTACAACCATATGTGTATATGGGGAGAGACGCACGAGCTATCTGACGTACTGGCTGAGAACCCATTTCTGCTAGAACCTTGCCACCATTAGCTCCTATAGGCTCTAATACCGATTATTTCAAAGTCTTTTTCTTTCATTCGCCTTTCTTTCGAAACGTGTTTTTCTGCGCTTTGAAATCAGTTCGTCATGGAACCTCAACCATTCCAGATAATTCTTGATGTTGACATTCCTGTATTTGAATTTCTCTTTGAAAGATGAACCGGAGAAACTGTCAATAAAGGAAAACAGCAGAAATCGAGTGAATTCAGATTCAATGGCTGGGTTTTTACCGATAGGGCATTTTCCAGTAGAGGTTGAAGATGACATGTTGAGGTTTTGCTCAGTTCCGTGTTGAAAAAGAAGTTTAAAACTATTGGGGAATGTGATGTAGGATGTTGAAATTGATATAAAATGCTTGTGGCTGATGTTGGTGGAGAAAAATATATGGAGTGTGAAGTTGCTGTTAAAATGCTCAAATTGTACGGCGTTGCTTTCAAGTTGACTTGATGTGTGTAAATGTTTATGGTGCTGATATGATGATTTTGAAGAGAGTGTAGCTGCAAAGGTATGATAACTCCTGTGGAAGTTCGTAATAATCCAGTAGAGGCGCAATCACCGATATTTCTGGTGGAAGAATATGAACGAACGTAAAAAAGGTAACGTAACGGTAGCAGTACCGCGATGTTATACCCGAAAAAGTTGTATAATGTTCTGATCTCGTATATATTGTACGAAATTAAATATTTGATTTCCGAACGGCGTCGGGAGATGAAGAAAAAATGATAAAATTTTCTTCCATATGGATGCCGAAAAATTGCACAAAATTTAATAATTGATATTTTGTTGTAAAAAATCAATTTTTTGTGGTAAAAACTCAATTATTTAATTAATTTTCTGCAAAATTTCGGCCTCCATATGGAAGAAACTTTTTTGCAGAAAATTAAATATTTACTTTTTTGCAACAAAAAATCAATTATTTAATTTTCTGCAATTTTTCGGCTTTCATGTGGAGGAAAATGTTTTGCAGAAAATTAAATATTTAAATTTTTGTAATAAAAAATCAATTATTAAATTTCCTGCAATTTTTCGGCCTCCATATGGAGGGAAATTATTAGAAAATAGTTGCGAGTGATATTTTTGAGCCGCAAAAATATGTTGCAATATAAGACGGGTGAGTTCAACACATCCGTACACGGTACAATTAATGTGTCGTTACAGAAGGACCGTTGAGTTAAGAAAGTCATACAACAGTTCAGTTTATGATAACAATATTTCCAGTTATGATAACAAAGACAACAAACCGAACATCAAATTCATACAACTGAAACGAAGCCGGTGTCAAGTCGCAATATAATCTGTTCTGTATATTGCGCGATCTGTTCTATATATTGCTCGCAACATTACGATATCCTTTTTCACAACCAGCCGTCGTCAAGTAACTTCAATATTTCTCAACTACAACATAATACCTTTATAAACAAACATGTCGATATCTTCAGAATCTGCACGGGGAAAGTGTCTCATGCATCGCTACCTCCCGGCAGCGGGTAAAAACTATTACTGAAACTGGTTCTTGCAGATGAAAGCGGTGCCGATTCAGCAGCAAGTGGTATAGTTCCAGACGTTTCTGTTGATCTGTACTATCTAGATGACGATTCCGTTGAATTGGTTAAGTCATCCCGAGGGTGCCGTGAAATTGATTGTTAGGATATGAGTGCAGTCCTTGTTGGTACAGCAAAAGTGAAGGATGGAAGTTGAACCAACTCTGGGAGTGTAGCAAAATGGGCAACGGCTGCACCGGATGACATATTGGACAGAGTGGAAATAATCGATGTCCAAATCAGGGCGATGCATAAGGAACGGGAATATCCGGATTATGAAAACAATGGAAGTGGTGCCAACCCAGCAATCCTTTGTGATTTAAAATTAGAAGATGGTGTGAATTGCTGGGATTCTGAAGTGATGAAGGTTATCGCAGTTCAACGTGCGAACAGGGATGGTAATTAGGAGACAGATAGCGGGGGGTCTGTTCAACTTTCAGACTTTCGTCACAGTAATTTTCTGACTCTCGAATTATGGCTTCGAGTAAGTCAAGTCAGAAACGTCAAGAACCCGCTTAGGGATGTCAGCACCGAGCATCGTGATACATTTGTTCAATCCTTTGTCTAAATGAGACATCAGATCATGTCTAAAGTAAGACATCCGATCCGTTCCCTATTTACGACAAGACACGTGTACAAATCAAGGCGACTCTTATCTTCCACGACAGGCTGCAGTGACTAACATTAGGTGTACCCTACGTACATACTACTGTAGAACACGTGTCATGGCTTAAATTCCACCTTCCATCAAAAGGGACTTTCTGTCTTGAATCCCCTTTCGGAATTCTACTTCTCTATAAGAATAAATTTAGCAACATTCCTTTCTCTTCTCTCTCTTTCCATTTTTACTTTAATTTTTATAGATTCTAAATCATTTATATAATTGTTACCTACCGTGTGCAGTCGTTCGGTCTCAAAGTCATCAACGTTCGTACAGTCAAGATCCAAGACATCAACATGACAGACGAAAATCCTCAGCCTACCAGGATCCCAAGACCACCAACTTCAACCAGTCTTTTCAACCACGAAGACTTCATCCTCTACAAACGGTACTTACGCCGATCTGAATCAGTCAGAGCAGCAACAGTGCCCCCGTCGGAATTTCGATTAGTGTCTCCGATCTCTCTCACCGATTACCCCATCTTGGAGAATAGAACCATACCACTTCCTCCCAACTGACAGCTGCTACTTGACAACTTCCTATTTTTGCTTCCTGTCGACGAGAAGTTCTTCAGCAGCGAATATTGGTTAATGCCTTTAGCAACCATAGAATTGCTTCGAGACATTTGTAACCTATTTGGACTCCCCTCAACATCACCTCAAAGAACAATCATCCTGGATCTGATCTAAAAACACTCATCAAATAGCGCACTCAAACTTCATCTTTGGCTCGGTTGCTTGACCGAACGAACTGACCTGGTACTACATACCATCACCACGACATTCAAGACATGTAGTTCTTCAATCTACGTGCCACAAACTTTGCCCCATAGTAGACGAACACTATCAGCCACAACTTCACAGAAAACAGCGCAACAACTTAAAAGAGAACCGCCCCACTCCGAACCGAACACATCAACTAGAAATCAATCTCCCACAGACACCGTCACCCTAATTCAACAACAAATCGCCCCTCCACCTCCACCCACACTTCCCAAAACGTACGTGCCCAACACGAACCAAGCAACACAGGAACACTATCCCCGCGGACTACGTAGAGTTACGCATAACGCAGAACCTCCTGAATACAACGAAATAAAACGTAACAACTACAACAACTCGGAGGAAATCAACGACGATGAAAATTCCAACCAAATTCAGAAACGCAACGCCGGCCAAGTTGCCCATTCCGTATCAAGCCATTTCAAGGACAAGGTCTCCAGCAGCGATGTTGAAGAGAGTATCAACAATATGATATGCGACTACAACATCTTTACTGATCAACTTGAACTCAAAGACACTCAAAACGCTCTATTTTTCGAAAATATACTCAAAGAACCAGCCAAAACTTTCTACCTCAACAACATCACCGCTTCCATGAACTTTCAACAGGCTACTTCAATCGTGCTCCTGGAATTCTACTCAGCCGACCGAAAAAAAGAAGCCCAATGTCGACGACACCGATTAAGACTAAAACCATTCATGAAAAGAATGACATTCAGAACGAAAGTATTGGACTATCAAAACTGTGTACCTACATCTATAAACTAAATCCCCAGTGTTTACCAATGTTCTGGAATGACACTTATAAATTAAAAATTCTAAGTTCCGCCGTCATCTCCTTCGAATGGTCAAGAATCCCAAGATCAAATGAAATCAGCGGCGCACACACTTATCGTTCCTTCAAAGCCGCCCTCGTTTATTTAATCACTCTGGAGAAGGATACGAAATTTGAAAGTCAAATGGAACCTGCTGACTCAAGGTTTTTAACACTCTTTGAAAAATATGGACAAATACCACAGTCCAGGTTTGGAAACCGACACAGTAACCAGAACTTCAACAGATACCGTACAAGGACTTTCAACTTCAACAACAACAATCACATTGGAAAAAACAATAGAAAGTAAGTTTCATCCGGTCAACAACCATCGTCATCCAAATTAATCGTACCTCGCAACAACAATCACCCCAAATGCTACAGATGTGGGTTTTAACCCTGGTCACAAAATCAACGCTGCTCACCAGGGTCAATAAAGAACTTTATCAACACAAGGTTGAGAGGTGGTGAAAAATCTGTATACTTTTTAGCTGACATAATAAACGGATGCGAATTAGACGCAATAAACACAGATGAGACCACCGATACCTCTAGTAATGACATCCAACAATTAAGTGATGATTAAATAGACACGTTCAACAATCATCTGGAACAAGAAACAGCTCCACAACATTGTAATGAACGTGAACCAACCAACAACGCCTTAGACGAATCAATATTCCAGGCTCAAATAAATGAACCATTTTTCACATCATCATCAATAAACAACAACACCCTACAATCAGCAGAGCTCACACCATCATCATCATCAACAGACACAGAAAACTGCGGCAACATAATCGACTGTGAAAACATCAATATCCTTCAAACAACCTACTCTACAAACAACTTCCATCCCGCCTTCTGCGTGGACAGCGGTGCCCCCGGAAGCTTCATCGGCCTCTCAGTTTCAAATGATAAAAAAACTTTTTCAAGATAGGCATCAAGAAGAAGGCCTCCAATTTCTCTTTTCGCTTCGGCGATCAAGTCTACCCATCTTTAGGATAGGTAAAGTTTATGCTGGCAACAACTTCAACCCTTGACAACATAGTTGTATCATTAGACATCGTAGAAGTGGAAATTCCACCACTACTGGGTCTTGACGTCCTTGATCAAGAACATCTGATGATAGACAACCTGAACAATAAACTGGCAAGGAGAAAAGAATTCAAAAATGAAGGCAAGAATTGCTATTTAGAAGAATGATATGTTCCCCTCTTACGAAGCACATCGTCTCATCTCCATACACCACTCTTCCATAATGATTCTCTCAACATTAACTTCTCTACTGGAGAACTTCAACGCTTACATCGTCAATTATTTCATCCTGCTCCTACCAACCTGTTCAACCTTCTACGACGAACTCACCCCTCAGATGCCGACACGCAAACACTAAATATCCTCAATGATATATCGGTGAGCTGCGACCCATGTGAAAGGGTAAGCTCCGCACCGTTGCGTTTCTGGGCCTCTTTCGGCTCCGATTCTGCACGGTTAAATGAGAGGATCTTCATTGATAATTTTTATATTACGAACAAGAAAACCAAGAATTCCATACTCCACAGCATTGATGATGGTACACATTTCTCAGCTGCATCTAGGCTCAATAAAATGGAGACTAAAACAGTATGGTACCCAATTATTAAATGCTGGACGATTATTTTCACGGGACTTCCGGACCGTATAATAGTCGACCAAGGATCTAACCTGGGGGGTCATTTATAAGGTTGGCTGCCCTAGAAGGTATCAAGGTCTAGCGCACTGGCATTGAGGAACATTATGAACTCAGTATATGCGAGCATTACCATGATCCTATCTGGACTACTGTCTGGAAAATATTGATGGACCAACCCAAAGCTGACTTTGATCTCATCCTTGCTTTGGCCGTAAAAGCGCTCAACGATATCGCTGGACCAGATGGCTTTGTCCCATCTGCCATTCTCTTTGGAGATTACCCTCGACTGCTCATGCCATTCGAAAATGGCCGTAGATTGACTACTGAAGAGAGAGCTACTATTGAAATGTTGGCTAGGAAGGAGATGAAGCTACATATGGATAAAATGCGTATCTCCCATAACTTAAAACACAACTTTCCTGGTAAAACTGATGCTGTTTATGGGGCTGGTGATTATGTTTTGGTTTAGCGCAAAAAGGGACATTCCAATAAAAATGGAGAATACTTAGGACCATTTAAAGTTTCGTCTTTTGATAGAAAATGTAAATTGGTATACATATTCTACAAGCCCAAAAGTAAGGCTAGACCCTTTTCAACAACACAAGTCAAACCATACATCTCACCAACTTCACTTTTGACTTCCTTCTTTTCTCCCCTTCATCAATCATTCAGCAGATTCAAATATCCAGCAATTTCAGACGGCATATTCATCACCGAAATCATCCCCTTGAAGGATAAAAGAAGCAGTTTACCTGGAATGATGAAAGAAAGAAAGTTGGAAATAGACAACCTGGTAAAACGTGGTACATTTAAGGTTGTGCTCCGTGAGGACATTCCTGAGAACTCAAACACACTACCAGGCCGTTTCGTCTTAGCTTTAAAATATACTATAGATTTCTCAACATTTTATAAAGATAGATTCGTAATAGGCGGGCACAAATGCAAGCTCAAACAGTTTATTGTACACTCATCTTCTACTCTTCAACCATCATCAATTCGTCTACTTCTCGCCCTTGCATCTATTTACGCCTTCCCGGTTGGGACATCAGATGTTACATAAGCGTACTTGCAATATGCAATACTGCTTGCGCGCGATCTCTTCCTTGACACAGCGATTCCCGAACTCCATCTTTCACCCGACAATGTCTTCAAATTCTGCAACCCCTTTAGGGTTTGACTGAACCTGGAGACCTGTGGTTTCATATGCTACAAAAACACCACTCAACAGAACTTGGTATGAAACGACTAAATTCCGATCCTTCCTTCCAATTTCTTCATGTAAACTCCATACTCACCGGACTCTCTGGAACACATGTTGACGACCTCCTTAGAGCTGGTACACCTGCATTCGAACAACTTTCAACCAAAATCGACCGTCGTTTCTACATGAAACCACCATCTACTGTTCCTTGCGACTTTTCGGGATGTCAACTTCAGCATTCATTTCGTAAGATAATAATACAAACTCAACGATCTCAACTCAGAAACCTCGAAACAATTAATAACGATGCATCCTTCACCTCATCTTGGTGAATGCGTATGCGACTTGCTTGGTTGTGGAATAGTAGGCCCGATTGTCTACTGAAAATATCAAAACTTGCTGAAGTCACGGAACAGCTCTATACCAACTCTCCCGAAACTTTCATAACTCAACTAAATTCGGCAACTAATTACGCCAAAAGATACGACATAAAAATATCCTTTCACAACCTGGACTTATCTTCCCTGAGAGTCATCCGCTATAGCGACGTATCTTTTACGAACAACCTCGACCTCTAAAGACATCTTGGATATATCATTATGCCGACGGAAGACGGCAACCAGGTAGTGCCAATTATGTTCAAATCATACAAGGCAAGGACTCTTTGTAGATCGGCTATGGCTGCTGAAGTAATATCCTTCTCAGAAATATTCGACTGCGACTACACCCTCACCTCAGAATTAACTCAACTAACAAATCGTCATATCAAACTAAAAGTCTTCGCAGACAGCAAATCCCTCTTTGTAATTATATCAAAAGGATAAAGCACCTCTGAGAAAAGACTCATGTTGGACGTTGCAACCACCCGCGAAGGCTTTAATACTGGTAGTATATCTAATATTGGACTCGTCAAATATGAAAACAACTTTGCCGATGGTCTGACAAAAACGTCCCAAGCTGCATTTTGTACAACTCTCCAATCCTCTATACACATACCCAGGCCTACCCAATGGATAATACGACATGATTACGACACCCCTTCTTCAGAACCTTAACATTTTCATTTTGCATCCAATCTTACTCATACAAATAACTGCCGCTACAATTTAATAATATCATATCTATATTATATCCCTCTTACTACATTTAATCTTTATCTAAGGAATACTCTTTGGATTTTCAACTTACCGTTTTTCTTTTTTCAATTCATCTTATGATTCAAACTTGGACCTACATTCTGGGTATAATCATCAAGACACCTTTTGCTCCTTTTAAATACATTTCTGATTATTATTATCACATTTAATGTTATTTACACATATGCTACTATGATCACTTACTATGGATACTAATAACACATTTGATAATACTTTAACATACACTTATGATTATTATTGTCACATTTAATGTTATATATACATATGCTACTATGATCACTTACTATGGATACTAATAACATATTTGATAATACTTTTAAATATACTTCTGATATTATTATTACATTCAATGTCATTTATACATATGGTATTATGATCACCTACTCTGGATACTATTAACACATTTGATAATACGTTTAATACCGTGACATCAATATTATCACATTTAAAAAGTTAGTTAACCGCACGTACTTTGATTATTACCACCGAATATATATTATATCGCCGTTTAATAATTAATAATATTGGACATTCTTACTATACTAAAACATTTCCAATCAACATATCTTCGGAATAATATATAGATTACAAACTTGATTATTATGATTTACAATAAATTGTTATTCATTATTATCACGGTGCTCAAATCAAGCGAAAAGGGGGGCTGTCTAAACAAGACATCAGATCATGTCTAAAATAAGACATCTGATCCTTTCCCTATTTACGACAAGACACGTGTACAAATCAAGGCGACTCTTATCTTCCACGACACCCTGCAGTAACTAAAATTAGGTGTACCCTACGTACATACTACTGTAGAACACATGTCATGGCTTACATTTCACCTTCCATCAAAAGGGACTTTCTGTCTTGAATCCCCTTTCGGAATTCTTCTTCTCTATAAGAATTCATTTAACAACATTTTTTTCTCTTCTCTCTATTTCCATTTTTACCTTACTTTATACAATACTAAATCATTTATATAGTTGTTACCTACCTTGTGCAGTCGTTCGGTCTCAAAGTCATCAATGTTCGTACAGTTCCGAACGCCGCATCTTATCGTTTACATCATATGCTGTAGTCGGTAGATATATATAATTGTTCCACTCGCTACCTTTATTTGCTACATTCGCTCAGTGCTACTGTCCTAGTCTA
>JAULBU010064435.1:0-11177 GCA_032358235.1 Odonthalia washingtoniensis
TGTCTCGTATCAGCAGCACAATCGCATACAACCTGAACATTTTTCATATTTGACCTATGCATAGATTTCTTAAGTAAGCATAACGGTGTAACTTGCGTCTTTTTCGTCCGCTTTTCGTCTCTGCATAGTTTTTATAATTCAACTTGAAGGTGCAACTCGCGTCTTTTTCGTTCGCTTTTCGTCCAGTTCTTCCCCTATCCATTGTACATCACATTTTCATCGACCCCACATCCCTAAATCTTTCAATTCGTTATACATGATTTCTTTTTACATTGTCATGCATCAAAATCCAAAACATCTATAGTTTGGCATAACATTGAATGCAGACTTACAATAGATACATTGCTGTTTATCCTGCTGTACTTTCCTTTCCGGATTCTCGTTTCATTTCCCATGCACAAATCGGACCAGAATTCAACTACAGCAATGCAACAACTGTTGTGTTGCCGATAGACTTACCGGATTACAATCCATAGTCGGTTTCCTCCAGGCAGGTTACTGTTACTGTGCACAACACTACTCCACATTTTTCATCACTACACTTCTACAGTTGTTACAATTTCATTCGCCATGAGTTTCTAAATTTTTACCACCGCCATAAATTTTTCATTTAGAAACACTTCGCGCTTTCGTGATCTGGGCTAAAATTTACCTTTTCAAAAAAAAGACTTCCCCTTCCCATCGCGAAAACATCATAAATCCATTACCTGTTCGCCAGCACCCCCATGGAATTTTATCCTATTTCACATGCACTTTTCCGTTTTTAAAGTGGGCATGCCATTGCAATTTCGTAATATATCCAAAAAAAGCAAAGGTAAAAAAATCAGCGTGTTCTTCTGGGCCGGACGTCTTAATATTAACATTTTTAATTTTTTCAACGTCACTGTACTGATCTTTCACTTTACAAACCTTTCACCGTACTATGTACGAATCCTCCCTACTTTTATATACTTCTACATTCATATTTGTTGAGATTAGGAATGCAAAGAGTTAGGACAACATTTTGTTGATGTCAAACGACACTGTCTGAAGAGATCATGCATGATGTGTGACACGTGACAACGTGTAACAAAACAACTCACAGAGCCTTATACTGTATTAGAACAGATCATAATACACTATCTGTTAGGCTCGTCGTCCGCTTCGATCCCAAGAAGCGACGCTGATTTCTTCAGAATGTATTTAATGCATTCCCAATGTCAAAGCAAAAGGCACACTCAATAAAGACGATAGACAACGTTTTAGTAAGAACAAACTAACCTTCAAATTTCACTGTTCATACCTCGTAGGCGGATTGGAGTTCCAGGTGGCGTGACGGTGCCCAAGGGACCGCGAAGTGTACTGTAGTGCAATACTATTTGTGTAATGTCTGAATTACTGTAATGGTGGGTCGAGCGTTGCGCACAAGACTTGTGCGCACTTGTGCGCGTAGTCATTGCGCACACGTGCGAACACGTGTATACCTTTTGATTGAAAAAAACACTCTTAGCTTTTCATTGTGATTATACTGTACGTTTTGGTGGCTTTTTCACTGCAGTTGTACAGTGGTACAATCCTGTTCTCGCAACTGGTTTTTAAAGTCTAGTTTGCATTCAGTGCAAAGCAACAGTTTGCATTCAGTGCAAAGCAACAGTCAGAAACAGTTTCTGATTGCGACGTTCCATAATGGAACGTCGACGACATCAACTGTTGATATCATCGACGTTCCATTCCTCTCCTCTTATCAATACATGATGCAATCATTGCAGTTGTACATGCAACCGGAAACTTCTCTGTTGAGGGCCAGATGATTACTTTGACGCGTAATCGTACATACCTTATGAAAATTTATCACATCTTCCGAGATAGCATGAAATGGTTCAGTAAAACTATTTCACATGAATATCTAACAAAATAGCGGGATATGTCACATGAATAAACAAATTAATACAGACCCGACGAAAAAGATCGAAGAGATATTTATAATAATGATACACTGGTGGTTGAAATAAGAACAACGACGGCGAAAAAGCAATAAAGTCGATATCCAGTAGTCGGTGTAAGGGTTCACAGCAACCTCCACTACTTCCCGGGATGAACTTACTTTCATCATGAACATTTTCAATGTTACTATCCAACATTAAATCCACAGCAAATTCTGCATCTGTTAATTTCCACATCATTCTTTTACCAACAACTTCACCATTCACCTTCACCACCTTCTTCCTCTACGACATATCTTCGTCTTATTTTTCTTCAACCAATTCTTTATCATAGGATAACAATGGATCATTCACTACGTTCGTATCATTACTTTTTTCATTTTGTTCTTTTACCATCGATGCAACAGTTCGTTTACGATCCATCCAAACTCTTGCAACTACTTCCAGTACAATACCAATAATCATAAAAGAAATAGCGAAACAAAAGAAGGCGATACCAGTAGGTAGTACATTATCTTTTGCTTGACATTGGGCTCCCCATAATTGAACAGCAGCACTTTCACTTAACGATCCATTGATGGCAGAAGTCATTCTTAAAACCACTGACCTATGTTTAGTTCTGCCGATATTGATTAATTCAATACCTTTAATAGCTAATGGAATAACAGTAACTACATCTGTCATCAAAGCATAAATTAATGCAATGAATGTAGAAATAGCCATAGGGTCTGTTAGGATAGATAATGGAATAACATTTAAACTCAATGGTAATAATAATATAGCTAATGAAGATGGTGATAATGCATCATTAGATTGCTGTATACTTAAATCTGATTTATCCAGAGCTGAAATAAGTGCAGGGATATTTTCAGGGTCAATTATATTAAACGCATATGGACCAGTAGATCCTCGTCCTGATCCTATGCTTGTTGTTGAATCATCAGCAAATTCATGTGGTGTATCAGGCGGTAAATTATTTGGAGGTCTTATAGGCAAGCTGAATCGTAATGGATTTGATAGTGTTGTTGGGTTAATCGCATGTACAAATTCTTTCAGCCATTGTCTCTTCGAGACTGGCAATGAGAAAGTTCTAGGTGCATTTGTTACAATTGTAAAAATATACCATGTATGATTTACTCTTAATCCACCTACATGATTTACAATACATCGTCTAGACGTTGTGTTATATAAATAATCTATATTTACATCTGATGTTGACCAATTACCTAATATGACATTCGCTATCCTTTGCCTGTTTCTATACATTGATTGTGCTCTTGTTACAATTGCTTCATATACATCATTTTCACTCAATTCCATCTCAACTGTTTCCCCTTCCCCTTCTCCTGTTTGTTTTATTCTGGTTGTTGGTGATGGTAATGGATTATGAACACCTTCAAATTCAGTTAGGCACGAAGTATCAGGTTCGGGTAACTTACGTATGGTTAAGAATCTTCTCATTGCTTTGATGTAACCTTTTCCATCTGTATTACAGGGATGTAAAGACTGATTAGTAGGTGGCGATCTGTTTTGAGTTAAAAATTGCATAATCCCTTGTTCTACATTTGAAACATATCTCTGTATTGTATATGTAGATTGTACAAAATCAGGTTCTGTTCTTAATACTTTCGTCATGAGTCCCGCTGACGATGCAGAATACAATCTACCTCGCCTGAATGCTAATGGTATGTTTGTAGGTGTTGGTGATGGCGATGGTGCTGTCGTTCTTTGTGCGTGTACATATGTGACAGTAAGTGTTAGAAAAAGTAAAAGTGGTATTGATGATTGTAAGTGATGGGGGGTCATGATGAAGGAGTGAGCAATGGCATCACGGAGCTCAATTGATGTGGGTGTTAAAGAAGAATATGAAATGTAAAGATGAGGCTGAGTAAATAAAAAGAAGTATGAAAGGGGAATGAAGCTGTCGCAATGAGTCAGGATAGAACAAAATGGAATAAGACATAGTTGAAGTCGTCACAAGTTTAAATATGACGACTAAAACACTGTACAAAAAAATATTGGTTCACTCCTGACATAATATGATTATTATTACTGCGAGAAATATCTCTTAGTGACTCGACTGTTGATTCCTTGAAGGTTTTAAAAAATTACAGAATCTAGGCAGTAAAACGTGTTGAAAATAAACATAAATTATTCAATTTAACCCCATGTAGTAGCGCTTTTTATGCTTGAAATTAATCAAAGCGCCAACGTCAGCACTTTCGCCAATATGAAGTTTCCAAACAAATAACTTCTTTCAAATTTATGTGTAAGATGGACTGAGAGAATGTATTCATGGGTTTGATTAAAGTACGCATTTGGTCGAGCTTTGTGTCGTGGTTGGTTAATACTCGATGATCGGAACTATAATGTATGTCGTAGAATAAAGGGGAATTGAATTGATGTAGTGCGCTGAAATATGGACTAACATCCGCAATTGAATCCTATAAACCACATAGTGATCAAATGTAGCATGCTCTTACGTACTGCTCGACGTTCACCTTGTTATGCTTTTGGTAAATCATGAGGAGATTTGCTGTCTAAGATATCAGTGAGACACGTGGTCTAGTTGCATCATTAGAAGAGTTGCAAGTGCAAAAGTCTGAGATATAAGAAAGCTGACTTTTGGATCGTGGTCCAGTTTTGGTGCCAACCGTAGGCGAACGATGTAAAGAGACACAACGTTCTGCTAGCAAACCCTCGCTTGGAAAGGCACGATAGATTGCCAACTTAATGACAATGTTGAGGTGGAAAGACGTCGCGATTCGCAATGATGATGATGATGATGATGATGATGATGAGCATAGGCCGAATACTTTATAGTAAATCAGAGCGTCGCGAGTCGTGGTACATTTTGATTAAGAGTGATTTTTTTTTGAACATACATTACAAGTCATCGGGCTGATTTCTATGACACTTTTTGAGTTCGGTGAAATTTGGGGCCGATAAGTGCTGTGATTGGTTAGGATGCGGAGGAGGCCTTTTTGGGGTATATTGTGATGTATTGTACTTTCAATATAGAGACGGGGAAGAGCGGAGATGCAAACCGTTACAGGGCTTCCTACAGCGATGTGTTCTGTCTTTTTCTGAAAACGTCGATGACTGGATCGACGAGAGAGAGAGAAAGAGAATCGAGACCAATTGTTTCTCAACCATTGTCAATATCAGTAACCACGTACAAGTAGCCTACTGTCCGTTAGTTACTGTATTCTATCTTACACCACGCACTCATGTGCGAGGTGTACAACATTGACTCCATAATTGCTCTGTTAAGTACTGTAGTCAAATTGGAATATTATTCCACTTTGACTACTTAACCGAGCAACTCCCGACCTGCTACCGCAGACCGCGGTTCCTTCTCGGCAGTTTAGTTTTCCAGAAAAGATGTCACCAACCTTACTATTCTATTCCCTTTCTGTTGCCTAGTTGGTCGCTACCAACAATAGCTTCGGTATCCATCTTCCAAACCTTCACCCACTCATTATTTCTCCTAGCAACTTGGTTTGCTGTATCGAAGCTTGCTCACTTTTTGAGACTTCATTCACAATCCGGATTTAGTGAAGTTCCTCAAAAAGTACTCACAATGCCCCCGAAATGGGAAAGAATAATATAACGGACACCTAAAATATTCCTGAAACTCAGGGAGATGGACAGGTGCATTCTAACTCGACGAAAAGCTACCACGAACCTACTAAACGTGCTACAGAAATCGTAAACTACTTCCGCAGGCGTTTATTTTCTGGACAGATCCGTCAAACAATCAACCGCACTCTAAGAGATTACGATCTATGCTCTATTCTGTTTCAGTTAACTGAAGACGAAAAGAGAACGTATTTTTTCAACGCTGTAGATTCCCCTGCCCGTGAATTCTTCTTTGATGACGTTTATCCCAGAATGACCTATGGTAAGATGATCGATATAATGAAGAATGAGTTTGACTACCCAGCTTTTCAGGCAACGCTTAAAGCAGAAATTGAGAGTCTCCGTCCCTCATAGTTCATGAAAAAGCATTAAATCAAGAGCCAAGTGGCCAGACCTGAGGACCTTCTTGAGAATATCAAACTACTCATTTATCAGGCTTCTTCTTTGTTTCTTGATGAGAGCCCCCATATTCGTTGCCTCAGATGCTCCTTACGAGGAAAGCTTTGCCATAAAACCGCAATTTTCCAGCTTTCAACAGTTAACTTCAATTTAAATAGATTCTTAGTTGCTCATCGAGAAGGGATACAACTTGCTGAAGGGAGTGGATAAATGCAGTCATTCGGTACGAATTTTCAGCAATACGGTTGCATGCCTCCTAGAACACGTGTCATGCACAACAGAAAAAACAAATAATAACACTTTGGACACCATCAAACGTATCATCTTCCTTCGAAATCATCATACTGTCCATAATTAAGCCCAAAATAAACCACCTTCTTAAAATGCGGGAAAAGGAGACATTTACGTAGAGTCTGCCGGTATTCCTCTTGTGTACATGAGATCGTCCGCTAACGACTCACTAACGGAACTACAGAAATTCACATCATCCAAGACCTACTCAATAACATGGACTAGGGAGAAACAGTTGTCCAAGAACTTTCCAAAACCAACTACACGGACGATACCGCACTTTCAGACACCCTATGAAACGCTGACGAAGATAAAAATGTTCTCGACCTCACGCAGATGAAGAAATTGAACATGCTGAGGAGAGCCTGAAAACTAACCAGATCGCCACTCATTTCAACATGAACAAGTAGTATCTCACAGTCTACCCTATTGATGATTTAGACAGGTTTTAATGTATGAGGCATAAAAAGTTACTTACGGACGGCGGAGAATAAATGGAAGAAATAATCCGAGCAAACATTCATTGTTTGAAAAATTACAACAATTTATAATTAAAATTTTCTTTCACACACAGGAGATTGTTGTGTATGTAATCTAGGATCGTAACTACACATTGGGCATGAGACGATGAATGAATACTTCATATAATACTGCGAAAAATGTAGTTTGTAATGTAAGTCACATTGACTGTTACTGCAATCTGTTGAATGTTTGAGTATAAGTACACTACATTAATTAATTCATATGCCGTATGCAATCGTCAATGGTTCATCCATTTCTCATCCATTTCATGAATGATAAAGTGGATGCTTATTGCGTTTTCTGATGTATATATCTGTTATATGTAGGAATGATATGATGGAATATGGGAATGATATATAGAATAATAGAAATATACATTGTAATACATGTATACCAATTATGATATACACGACATTAATATATTTAAGATTTGTGATTTTATGCGATATCAAATCGAAAAAATTTGATAAAAATAAGAGAAAAACGCAATAACAAAGGAATATAATATTAAAAGCGTGATAGAGATGGAGCTATGAAAAATTGTATGAAACAGTGAAAAGTGAAAAGAAGTAGAAATTATGTAGTAAAAGAAGAATGAGAACCTGTAGTGCAATGCACTTCCAGAAAGGAAGGAAGGAAGATGGCAGTAAGGGTGTTCGGAGTCCTCGTTCCACGGTAGCTCGTGTGGGCAGTGCACTCCACCAATAAAGGGGAGATAGGATGATGCTGAGTAAGTAGGTAGCTGTCGTCCCGGTGTTTGTAAGACGCCGGTTTAGTTTTGTGACGACGTGAGTCGGATGGATGGGGGATGCGCGCCGAAACGGTTGGTAGACGGTTCAATGTCTACTCCGTGAGGAGGGAGGCGGTTGGAGAGGTTACCCGTGATGACGCGGCTAATGGTCGCTGGTTCTTGTACATGCTTGTAAAGAGGGGGAATTGATTAACGCTGGCGCATCGGATGTTCGACCAGAACCGAAAGAGCTTTGTCTTCGTGACGAATGCAAGTTAGGGGGTAGATGAAGTCTTAGAAACGCTTGTATTTATTAGAGTTCAAGAGAGGCACACGCAAAAGCCTCTTAAGTGGGCTCTACCTGCTATCGAGTGGCAGGGGAGCGAACTGTACAAGGTAGCGGAGCAGGAGCCACCGGTACTGTATAATGGGCAACAATGTCCTAAATTCACGTGGCGATTGTAAAAAGCCACCAAAAATTGTGGTCTTACACAAAAGAAAAAGTATGACAAAGGTCACTAAAACATTCACGTGTCCAAAAACCAATTGCACCACAGAACCACCATAAGCAACGACCATGAAAAGCATCCAATAAGTATATATTAATATATCATGTCATACAATATATAAACATCGAAGCTATAACACAATTGTATGGAACAGGGAAAATTAAAAGGAATAGAAACTATGTCGTAAAAGAGAAACTAGAACCATCATAAGCAACGACCAAGAAACGCATTCAATAAGTACAAATTAATATATCATGTTACGATTGTAATACCTCGCCAAGTGGCGGGTACCGAGATGTACATACACTATTTCCGGTATACAAATGTCCGTTTATACTCCTTTCTACTGTCTTCCTTTTCTTTCTAGGTTTTTCTCTTTCTCTCCTTTTTCCCACCTACACGTGTCCACTCGCACTCCGGTTGGCCACGTGTAGCCTCCAGTTTTTAGATAATAAATATGGCCTCGTTGACGTCAACAGGCGCCGACTTGGAGGGGTATCTTTTCCCTGGCGATTAACTAGACTTTCAAAAGCATCAACAACAGATACCTTCGACCACCCCGAGAGAGAACCCCATCAACCACGCTACGGGCTGGGATCGCGACGATCCGCAAGTGCTACTACTAGCGTCCAAATCCCCGCCCTCGCCTTTACGACGATGTCTGCAGTCCACTGTCGTGCTGGGTTTTGTTTTCAGCTCTGGCATCCCCTTTTAGATCCTTGTACATCCTGCACCCGAGCTACTCGGCGGGGGTACTACACTGTTCTCCCAAACCAGAAGACTACAACAAACAAAATCTACCTGCTATATACAACTACAATACAACGTCCATTCGCTGAACTGCACCATCACTTCACATTCGGAAGAAACATCAGGACGAAGGTCTATTCGGCCTCCAATGTTCAACCGTCCACCAGCACACAGCAGACATGTCTCGTACGTCCCCAATCGCCTCCTCCACAGACACATTAAACATCCCCGCCGCTCTCCCTACGAGAAGCTCCCTCTTGCCCCAACTGACCTGCTCAATGATATTGATGAATGGACATCGACGTCGATCAAGCCGCCGGCATTCGGAGCGGGAAATGGGCCCCCTTTCTCCAGCTGGGGTCACCGTTGGACCCCCCACTAAACAGCCAAGGAACAAATCGTTCGGTTGGGGATACCCGTTCCACGCATCCCCCGCTCCAGTTTTCCAACATGGCGCGCCGCTTGGATCACTTCGAACCGGAACTTCGCCGATTGGGCACGAATGTGGAAACAGAATTGGCCCATGGAGTCCACCAGGATGAAATGATCCTGGGTCGTATCGACTCTATTGAAACTCCTGTGTTCCAACTCGAGACTAAGATGGAATAAAGGACGAAAAGAGTTTCGTCTTTTACGGTGCCAGCCGTTTTGGAGTTCATACAGCTCGAGAAACTCACCGACACCGTTTCACAACTCACATACCAGGTTGCGGACATATCTTCACGCATCGACGACATCA
The DNA here is from genome assembly GCA_032358235.1 of Odonthalia washingtoniensis. NCBI lineage: Eukaryota > Rhodophyta > Florideophyceae > Ceramiales > Rhodomelaceae > Odonthalia > Odonthalia washingtoniensis. The sequence goes on from JAULBU010064435.1 coordinate 9,505, forward strand.
GTTGTCGCCTCTCCTCTTTGGAGGCTGGGCCCGTACCGCGCACGGCTCACCCCGCGCGCCAAACTCCGATGTCGACACGGGCTCCTATGGAACGTTTACATTCGGCTGCTCCCACCACTAAACATATTCTCATACCTCCCCCGCTTCCAGATGGAGCCATCACCGCTAACGGCGATGACCCGTTGGCTTGGTCCCCCAGCGAATGCACGGCGTCTAACCTCGCCTCCCAACTCGGACCAATGACGAACACAACTCGTGTACCCGATTTAATCACGGAGGCGGAAACGCCGGCCCAGCTCCCCAATAATGGGAGGGAAGAATACCTTCCCCTGCGGATGAACAGTTAGGCCCCACGCCTCGCACCGCTTACGACTATGGTGGAGGCTTTCCATACACTTGTCGATTATCGAACCTACCGGCTTGATAATACGTCCGAAGTCATGATGGAAAGGGAGTATAAGCACCTCCACTCATTGAAAAGAACCATCTAAGCTCGTGTCCCGTCCATCGGAACATTCATCGACTCCGTCGGCTTGCTTGTCTTTGCCTGCATATCGGAACTGGTCGAGGAATTTAATGATCATTTGGTCAGCGAGGGTGTCGTAGTCCACACCCTCGCGTCACACTTGTAGGATCAGGCACGATGGATCTATGATTAGCACGTCCACCCCGGACGTTCCAAGAAAATGTATCGACTCCGCGCTACCTGGCCCTATGTTGTCCATGGCCTTTTGGAACGTTTTGTCAACGACGAATTACTCCGTGCCGAACATCGCATCATTTCCGACGCGCCACAATCCACGGGGGAACCTGTGGACGCTTACGCCATGCGCTTGGAAAATGTTGCCAACTGTTGAGGCCATGCATTTCCACTGACAGAACTGATCAGCTACTTCGACTTGGATTTCGACCCGGCAACTCGATCATTACTCCAAACGCACCTCTCCCAGCTGCCTCCGTCGAAAGCTCAGAGATTCCAGTCTATCAAGCACCTGGATGTCCGCTGTGCGTTGACAGCTAAGGTTATGTCCACTCACATGAAACCAAGCGTGTCTTCGAAATCACCAGTACAGGCCCCCACTTCCCTCGAAGTCGCTCCCCGTACTCGACGCACTGATCCAGCCGTGTACAAATAAATATTCTTCTCTGTCTTCCATTCAATGGGCCTCCGTCTAATTCTGGAAATGCAAAGCTGCGCATGTATCCACAAAACTTTTGAAGAAACGACGCTAATATACTGCCAGAATCAAGAAGCTACGTAACTCGGTCGTGGTAGTCGGGAGTGGAGCCTTTCGAATGGTCTCTATTTGAGAAGCGTCAACAGAACACTCATCGCATCCACAACATGTCCGAGCAGTTCCACATTGGGCTTAACGAACAAACATTTTGAGATTTTTAGCTTCTGGCCATGTTTTTCGATCAGCTAAAAGACTTGTAAGAGATGGGCGATCATCTACCAACACATTATTTGCTTCTCCTTCTACTTAGATAACACAACTACATCATCAAGCTAAACCTGACCAAAAGTGACACCAGTAAAGATAACCGCAGTTCCGCGCTCTTTAAGGGCAGATAAATAAGCTTGTTGTACGCTTATCCCTTGACTCAATCCTTGATTCATCGTTGCCAGTATATAAATACCATAATCAACACCAATACCAACACCTAAGGCG
>JAULBU010064446.1:0-11176 GCA_032358235.1 Odonthalia washingtoniensis
ATACCGCATATGTGATATCAGTGATATGACATTATGAACATCATGAATCTGTTTCTGAAATCAATTGAAAGGAAAAAAAAGTTGTTCCTTCGTTAGTATTAGAAATAGTAAAGTAAGTAACAAAAACAAAATTGAAAATGTTACTTACCCAAGACATATTACGCACAACAATTACGGGTACTATAAATGAAATATTCGGTTTTTATCCAATAAAATTTGAGATGGTAACATCATGTCTCGATGTTATGAAACTAAAGAATATGATTGTAGGAAATATAAAAGTGGAAAGTTATTAGTAAATTTGTAATAGCATTCAGTGTTGATTGCGATTGGAAAAGTAAGAAATGAAATGAACATACCTCGTATCGGTTCAAACCACATAATTCATGAAAAGTCGAAAGAAGATGCGAAGATCGTATTACTGTATGATAGCATGCACATATAGGATTAAATGTGCCCGAAAACCTTTGAAATTCATTCCATGCCATCTGCCAATGTGCATTAATTGAAACAATGAAAATATGGATTCGAGTTGCAAATATATGAAAATATTATTTATGATCAATTTAATACGCAAATAATATTGCTGCAAATATACAACTTAAATTCAGTAATCAGGAATGAGGAATTTTTGTCGCCCACAACTGTTCTGAGTCAATTGACCTTTCGTTCTCAATTCCACAGTAATTGGGCCTACGAAACTCTTCTCATTGGCAGTTCAAGCCCATATTTTAAGCGACCATTTGATTGTTTTTACTATCAGTCCCCTTTGGACAAAACGGAAAATGAGCATCCATGAAGACGGCGTGTAGAAATCATGCGAAAACGAGGAATCATTATTGGAATTGGGCTCTGTACCGGTGAAGTTATTGGTTCCATCTCTTGCAGTGTCGTTGAACTTCTTGGAGGGTTCTGCTGGTACGAAACCAGTCGAAGAAATCATACCGATTTTGAGAGACAACGACTTTGACTACACGCTGTTTGTTGGACGGGTATTAAGTATGAAAAGTTGTGATGATATAACATCTAGAATCCTTCACGACCAGGAATGAAAGTGAAGACGATATACATACATATGATGGTGTTTACAGAGGTAGTATCTATTGGCATGTAATGAATAAATCCTACTATTAATAAGATGATTGCAATTGTTGCTATAGTAAATCAAATTTATTTGTTCCAAGTGAGCTTCCCCTTCACGTACGGTACATTCCGTCATGCGGAATGATGTTGCAAGAAGTAATATACGAGAGAAATGTAAGAAAAATAAACGTAGTAGCAGTAGCAGTAGTAGTACTACTACTACTGATAATCATGAACAGTAATAGTAGTAGTCGTTGTACCTATCAGATGTAGTAGATGTAGTAGTGATAGTAGTAGTACATGGTTGTACGTTTACTAGACGCACTATCTTGTAGTAGAAAATATCATTGTAAAGTATTTTATTAAGTGCGGTGAGATAAGGGAGAGCTACTAGCTTAGAAACGAAATTGTAATTAAAAAGTATGCTTCGGATAAAGATTAATGGGGAAAAAGAGAATTGGTAACATAGTGGCATATTCATTGGTGTGATTGAGATGAAAATACGTAATAGTAAAATAAATAGAGAGTCATTTCATGAATTTACAGTTGGAAATGAAATGTGAAAAATTTTAAAACCATCCACATGGAGTGAAAATCTAAAACATTATCGGACAATGTTTTTATAAAAAGATTATCGCATAATGTTTTGCATTTTCATTCTATTCTTGTGGATGCAACACAGCATGGAAAATGACATACCTAGTTGGAATGTGTGACTAATAAATATTATGGACCATAGAATGTGTGATCCCAAACATAGCCTGTCTGCGACGGATATTCGGGAGAAGAGTAGAGAAGTATAAGTTGCGAAAGAAAAGTTTATGAGGAGAGTTGTAAATGGGAAGAAATATGATTATTCGTGGTGGCGATGTGCAGATATTTCGAGGTTAACATACTTTGGGGGATTACCATTACCAATGCAGGCTGGACGGAACAACGAGCAGTCATCTGTTGAAGGGGATGAAAATAATCGCAGAAGTAATGACAAAGATGAGGATATGCAAAAAACTGTCCCGTAATGAAGTTGGTGTACCCATACTGCATGATATGTGTTATATACCAAATGTTGATTCGAGCAGTATTATCGATGGGACTATTATCAGCATTGCAAAGTTTGACGCTTGGATTCATTCCATAATTTCATGTCTTCAGGTCCACGCAAAACGTGGTTGAGCGGCACAGAGTAATTATATGTCTGTGTTTGGGCGGACTATTCCGAAGACAACCAGCCAAGTTATAGGATGTATTAGAAAATTTGTGTCGATGTGGTCAGAAGAAGAATTGAAACCCGAACAGTTCTTTTCAATTGACGGAGTGGAAGAACGAATAAATGCAGTCATGAATATGGAGCGGAATGCGACTTCTATAGTTGTTCTCCAGATTCGGGACCGTGTATTTATTACAGTCGATTACAAATGGTTTGTAAAAATATATTGGTACTGAACTCGGAACTATCTATGATTGTTATATTGCCGAAATATGTAATGAGTGGTCTACTATCAGTCTATTGTTGATGTTGATGTCTTAACAGAGGCTATCAGAAATATGGAAGAAATATTTAATGTAGAAGGGAGTGATAGTGATAATAAAGATGGCTGCGTACAATTTTATGTACATGGCCAGGCTGTAATTGGAAAACCGTTGCATGATTTGTTGGGAGCAAATAAGCAATTAGGTGAAATTCAGCAAGATGACGTAGAAAATGCGACTAATACATCTGCTATTGGGAGTCAATTAGAAAGAAACACCCCATCGAAAGTTCGGTGTGAAATTGAATTTGAAGAAACAGAGAAGGACCAGGATGTCTTGAAAGGGAAATAATGTGCGGGGGCGCCAATATCTTGGAATACGAGGAAGTTTTAGACAACGAAGACATGCCACCGGACGATACTGGTACTAAAAGCTTATCTGTGGATTTTAAGGACAGAACAAGGCGATACGGGGGATATAAGTGGAAAATTAAGTACCAAGTCGTTTCAGAAGTAGCGACACTGTAGGTGGATTTTCCACCGTTGTCCCGCAATCCAGTGAAAGACTTTTGAAAATGAAGAACAGCACAAAGTAGATAGTACGAGAAGTCGAAAAAGATTGATTTTTTAACTTTTCTATGAGACATCTATTTATCTCATGTGGTTTGCGATATTGTACTGCGTACAGGAATGATTTGGGAAGATGTCGGGAATACAATATAAATGTAAAGAGCGCAATGTTTATCACGACAATTTAAAAATGGAATTAGTTTATTAGCTATGGTGCATCAGTAAACATATATATAGTTCAAATATCAGACGTGTACTGCGGGTTTCAGTACATTTTGAATTTTCCTGTAATTGTTGTACCTCTGTAGAAACAATTAATTTATAACCGGTGATGAGACCATGGCAGTTCATCTGATAAGGAATGGACCGCAAAATTTGACCGAAGAACGTGAACAGAACCATCAATAGTGTCGAATGGAACGATACGAAACCATGCTGATGCTGTTACACTGTTATGTTTGTCGCTGTGTGATTTTTAGTTTAGTGAGGCTGTATACTTCACATCTTCGCCCAATTCCCAACGAAGACAAACACAATCCAGAGCAATGTCAACCCAATCTGTAGGAGAGGTTGCTTCCATATATTGGACAGAGGCCCTTTCCCTGGAATCTGTTTTCATTTTTTGTTTGAAATGAAACAGTAGAGGGATTTTTGCAACCCATAGTTGCGGGTCACTGTCAGAACCACCTCTTATCAACACAAAACTGTTTCTTACATCCTTTCTCGTCCTAAATTCGATTGAAGCCAAAACGCGTTGTATAAATTTCCTGCAGACTTCCTTCCTGGGAAATGTGATTCTGATAAGTGCTACATCATGATGTTTCAGAGTAGGTATGAAGACCCCTAACACGAATCCAGATTTCAAAAACGTAATCGCTATGTCAATGTCCACTGTGTCGACATTTTTCTTCAAACTGTCCACGTAGAAGTTTTGAAAAGGTCTTTAGCACATAAGTTTTGAAAATGGAGTATAACGTTTTCGAGTACAGACTACATTTGTCGCTAAAAGTTGGGACTGATACTGAATTACCAAGTTCATAGCTATGGACGATGTTATGCAATGAGACAGTTTCCCCGTCTAGTACTAGGTAGAGGTTCATATATCGGATAGATACATCATTACTAATGTCCAGCGTGGAAGAAACATTGCTTGTCCGCAGCTGTCTCATGATGGGGTCCATTCTTGTAACAGTTTCATCCATTCTTTTATCGGCTCTTTTCGGTGTTGTTCTACAAGCCATTTTTTGAATAGGTTGAAATGTTCGAAAGGTGCAGCATTTAGCATGTCCATGTTCCCAAATTTCTCCACATCTCTGACGAGATGGTGTTAACGGTGATATTTCAAAGTGATTTAACTACCACCTGTAGTATCTGTAAATGCGTCAGTCATCAACTGTTTTAAAGTAGTAATGTTACCCTGTCGTGTTTCTAGTTCATTGTGAGACCATCCCTCCGTAACATTATCGGACATAAAAACATTAACAATATCTGAATAAGCGGTACAAGCCTTTGTTACAGGTCCCTCCTCATCATAGCCTGTAGCACGGTCCAACCAGGTTGCAACGAAAGGAAACACCATATCCAACTGTCTATATTTTCCCTTCCAGCATTCCGCGTACTGCATCTGTTGAAAATATTCCATTCAATTGCGAGGACGATTTTTCCTTTAAAAAATCAATCAATATGTAGACCTGTTAGTGTGTAGTCCTTCTGTATGGCACCTAGTATGGAGTTGGAGGCTCTAAAAATTCTTGTCTTCAATGATAACAATTTCTTCTTTTTATTCATATGACCGCGAGGGTGTGACATCGTTTCCGATGGAAAATTGTTTATAAAGCAGTTCTTAACCAGTTTTGATAGTCCCAGGTGTAGATTTTGCAATGGTTCGAACGAAAAAATTGAATACACATACTGAGGAAACACGGTTTTTATGCCGTGCATGTCTTTTATAAATGACTTCCACGGTGCTAGAGAACTATCTGCTAGTAATCCATCTCCTTCTTTAATGAGACGTATTCCATTTTCTGGTTTACCGCTACGCTTCCATTTAATTGCCTCTACCGTGAGACGGTGAATGTCTTCACGTGCATGCTTCGTTCCGTTGATATGTTTTAGTACAATTGCTGATCCGTTCATCATATCTTGCATTGTTCCCAGACATCTAGAAAACTGTCTTCTGACCAAAATTCCATGTCTAATGGCAGACGTATCCTTGCATTCAGGTAGGTCGCAGCAATATGACACAATGAACGGGAAACAATTCCTCAATGTTTTGTTCGAGAGAATTTGAAAACCAGAGTGAGCATGTGTTCGTGGCAGTGATATTATAGATGCCAACGATTTGTGCAGAACACCAATTTTTGCGGCCCTCCCATCGGATTTATATGTCAACGACAGGTTATCGAGGAGAGGAACGTTGTTGGAAGAAGTGAAACCATGGATTGAGACATTATCATATGATTCGGACAAGTTTCATCTCCTGATATGTGTTGATATCAAACGGGAAGAAACCCAATAAGTGTCTATCCGTTGTCTTTGAGATATCGCGGGAATTGTGCAGTGAAGTTTGTAAAATACAGAGTGTACGTGATATGCAACAAGAGCATTTATTTTCAATGATGTCGCAGTTTTGTCGGAATATATTTAAATGACACCAATGAATTATTGCCGGTATATGCCTACTTCCTTTACCCATATTACATTGTCATCAAAATCCTTAGACATCACGACTTCACGCCGCTTTATTCTGTACAGATATTTGAGGTATGCAGTCTGTAATGGGTGAGAACTTTTCTTATGTAATGAAACGCTGTCCTTTAAATCTCGTCGATGTACAATTTCGGTTAAAGAAGCCAGTTCTATTTTCTCTTTCAGGACATCAATAAAGTTTTTGTTGAATAATACAGGCTGGAAATTTGTACATGCATGTTTTATTACCTCCCGCCGGAACCCGTAACGAACGAAGATATCATTGTAATCCTTCTTCACAACCGCAAGGAACTCAGCGTCATTCTTCAAAGTAGTACTTAACCTGGAGACACAGAACTGTTATTGACTTATTAGTGAAAGCAGTTTGTTCACTGCTTGTTTGGCACCGTTTAATATAGTTGCGATAGTGACAACAGAATCTGCAATCTGATACCAAAACTTGTTCAAAGCTTCTGCACTCGCCTGTTCCTTTATGTCGTCTGGTTCTATCTCTTCTTCAAGTTCAATACCACTTTGTTGTTCTATTCACTCACAACCAACGTGGTGGATGCTTGTACTTCCATCCCTTACCGTATCACCCTATGCTATACGAACGGTTGAGTAGTGTTGGGAGGTATTAAACCGCAATTTAATATGGTTACATGTTGGCTTATATTTTCAAATAGCAGTATGCTTACTCAAACGGAAAAAGGAAGTGGCGTGGTGTAGACAACCATGCCTTTTGTATCGACAATGTTGTATTCCCTTTCTCATGGTCAGTTATAAATTTATAAAAGGGTACACTTAATGTAGTAATGTTTAAGTGAAACTTGACAAAATAATTGACTAGTAAAGGATGATGGATAACAATGAGGATGAATTACAGGCGATCCATGCGATCCTCCAGTAAATCATCCAACTGGCTCTATATTTAGCCAAATTTTCCAATTGAACAGTATTGTCCTCTATTTCCTACAACAAGTTGTTCCAAGTCTTTTTTGCTCAATAGTTCAACTATTGTGCCCTTGATTCTCCCCCAGGGGGAAGAATTAAGGGTGAACTAGCGGTAAAATACAATAGTTGAACTATTGAAAGAAAAAATTGAAACAGTAATACATTATCGTTCTTAACGATAATTCTACAATTTTACACACTTATTTCCGGCTGTATTTTGAAATTCCGAAACGGAAACAGTAAGTTCGAGACCTTGTTTCCCGAGAGACATTCATAGTATAAATATAATTTTTATGTGCGCCATCACTTACAATTTTTCTTTCAATAAACGTGTAACAAAAAAGCACTGAACTAAATTCTAGGGAAATTCGTCTTTCTTGGGTTCTCCCATCCACGTGAATGGTCAGATTTTTAAAATAAACGTGTAGTTATATCCACATGGATGTACTGAAAATGTAAAATTTTATGCAATCTTTTAAATAAAACAATAATTGGATAATTTGTTACATTTTCGGTCCTTCCATGTGGATAAAAATTTGAACACAGTGCATTCGAAAAATATACTTTTGAATTATTGATTACAGTACCTGCAACTCTCAAACAGAGATCAGAATCAGACTGCTTCCGCGGGAAAGTATGACGTATCAATCTTGTTATAAACAGAACGTCTCATGCTCCACGAAAAATCTTATCTGAACAAATTGCGCACATTCATATCGAATTTGAATTAATCACAATAAAAAGGGACATCTCCAATTCAACAGAAACAATTCAACAGAACAGGCATTTCCAGTCACTTCGCACGTTCCGTCATAAGACCATTCAATTCCTCCCAACAATTGCTAATTCAAAAATACAACCTCGGCATTTTAAATAATATTCACTATTCGTTAGTAACGACCTTTCATTCGAAAAAAATCAAAAACCATCCATCTTCTTGACTGCAATCATACAACAGGAACATCTGCAACTTTTCCCTTCCAAATTCACCAATACAACCTTTTCATTCAACAATATCATCAACTACCACCAACTTTCAACCTCCAACATCGTCGATACGACCTTTTATTTCAACAATACAATCAACTACCACCAAAACTACCACTAATACAAAGCATGGACTTCTGGAATTCGATGAGGCTTGATTTCTCAAAGCACAAAATGTGCAAGACTCAAGGTGGAATAAAACAGCATAGTAACGGGGGATGGAAGCAGAGGATTCCGTAAGCTTGTAAGATATATGCAATGACACACTACTAATGTGTGGTGTGGCCACATATATCGGTGGAGAGAAGGAAAGTACGGATGGACTGCAGAAGCACTTAAATGGGACCCCTCACATTAGAACAGGAAAGGAGGACCGTGTTGTTACAAAAACCGTTCGTATTATTTCCCAGGAGAGGGAAATCAAGTTTCATTTCCAAGACATCCCTACGTTTTCTGCTCCATGACTTCTAGGTGATATGGTAAACGATGGATATTTCATCTGGGAGTCGAAGAGTCTTGTGAAATTTGTGTATAGTGGAAGAGATTCATCATCATCGATGTCTGGTCAGACGATTAAAACATCTCAGGTCGATTAGGAACAGATGAATACACAATCTGGTACAGAAATCGATGTTCGTGAGATCAACTTGGAATAATATGAAGATATAGATATATGGGTGACCATATTTCAAAATACCTGATGTACACACCCCTCTTCGTGAGAGACATAGTGATCATCGAAATGTCATCATGAATTATATGAAGAAGTAAGGGTTTTTGTCACGTAAAACGACAATAACTGTGACCAACAATCTGAACAAGAACAAAATGGGTGAAGAAGTTCTAAAAGTTTAAGGTGATGAAGAATGGAAAAAGGCATCTGAAGTCTGGATTTACGGTAGACATGGTTGATGAGAAGAATCGAGAATCCTGCTTGCTTGAACTTGCTGCAGACAGCAGCTCCCAGTGAGCCTATGTACGCAAGCATTTCCGGGTCTGTATATTACGACGAAAATATGTTATTGCTTTCAACACTTTGGAAATAATTAACCACAGCCGGACGAATAACCAAACATCTGAAATTGTGAGAGAAGGTTCTGGTTTTATGGATACCGTTCAAAGCATCGTAAACTACTCCGATAGTTTTGAATCACAATATAACGTTCTATTTCGATATGTGCGGATTGCCGATATGGTTTCTGATCTGATGAGAGCTAATTTTCTTCGAGGTAAAAGTTGAACAAATTATGAACGTTGTGTTCGAGTGACCAAGTTCTTTCCTCAAGATGCATCAATAATCGATATTTTCAAGCCGCTCAAGGAAGGTAGTGGATCCGAGACGAAGGGTGCGTTAAGTTTGGGTCATGTCAATGGGGCAACAAAATGGCGGTTGATCTGTTATACTTGCCATACATGGTGTCATCGGCTAATGAGTACATCACCAATCCCGAAATACCATCAACTTTCAATGTGTCAGCGTTCTACAAAGCATGTGTCATCTTTTTGAATGGTATCAGCGACATATTGCAAAACATCATGACTGATGTCATGTCGTTGAATGAATTCATGATTATGGATGTAGAACATTGGAAGGGTGCTGAAATGGAAATCGGGCGTCTGTTTACAACATAGATGAAATTATTCAACGATAATTCCAAGAATAAGAAGGAAAGGGTAGCTAACGGGAATTTAAACGAGAAATGAATTGATTCCGCTCGTTCAAAAGTGCGGGAGCATTACAACCTGGTGAAAAATAAGTCTGGAAAGACTTCAACCTCTGAAAAATTGGGGAAGTATTTTCGTGTACCACAGACAACAGCAAGAACGAGGACTGAAGCAAAAGCTCTCTCTAAAGCTGGAAAAGTAATCCTCTTGAAATACAATGAAAACGACAGTGAAAAAGATTATGGAAGTGTTGATGAGAAAGAAACAAGTGCTAGCCGTCAAGGATCAACGATACCGAAGAAAAGCAAGACAGGGAAAAGTGGTTTAAAGACGGAAAAACCGAATACCACAGTAATAGAAACAAAAGAAATGGAGAGTGGAGAAGAACATCGTACATTGAAAGATGACCTCCCTAAAGCACCCCCGGTAGGTTATCTGACTCCTACATTTCCAGAGAAAATCACGGAAGCTCGTTTAAATTTCAACGCTAGACTCCCGCCAGGTTGTGTGCTTCTTCTTCACGTGCTGCAATTAATGATGACGCTGCGTATGAAGATTTTATACACAATCTGGCCTGTTTCTTGGTATAAATCAACCATCGTGTGGAAACGTTTTTCAGCAGAGAGGATGTATGGTTTCTTAGATAAATGGCGTTGTTGTGGGGAACATATCGTCGGTTCAAAGGTTAATTCATGATGAGAGACGACAATGGATATTTAAATAGCGCTTACAAGAGAAGGAACGAAGGTTACGGGGAAGCATATTTCCGGAGGATGGGCACAGCGTTGTAAGCCGACGGCTAGTGCATTATGACAGGTATGGCGGATCCATGCGCACTTACCAGCCACTTATTGGAAAAAATGAAACTCCCGGACTTTATCCCCAAAGAACTGTTTGAAGATCTGCATCAATTCGGGTATGATACGTTTCCAAGAGAGGAACACCTTCAAAATGAAGCTAATAGAAACCTATGGATTCCTATAGTTAATGTTGCTTTTAAAAAAAATGACTAGTGTAACCAAGATGCCAGTATTGACCGTTACTCGTCAACTCTGGAACAACTGTCAGGACACATGGAAAATGATGAATCTCGAGTATGGTATGCGAGAAGACGTGCTGCATTAGATGTATTAATCTGCTGCCTGGCCACGTTTATGGGATTAGATGGTAGCGGTTTAGGTCAAGGTATTTCTCCAATTTAAGTAACTATTGGACGTTACCTTCTGACCTGTAGGAATTGTCCTTCCCAGGCTGGACAAAACTATTTTTTGATGAAGGATCTTAGCAATACTAGATTATTTATAATGGTCAGTGGGAAGGAAGGTTGTGCACTTATTATTTTTGTTTCCTCTCATAAGTCCGTCACCCATAATGCAGGAAGTCGTTCTAGAGTCGCTAAAGCGTTGAAACTGGAACCACTTGAAATTCCTCTATATTCAGTGTTCGTTTGAGATGGAGATGTCCAGCATGGAGGTGCAAAATTCAATGGTAGTCATTGTTTTCCGTACCACATGTACTTTATACCAACAGACTATCAATTTGGTGATTCTATTGCTTCGATTATGATGCTAGTTTCAATTTGATAGAGAGTAACAAAGAATCAAGAGATGAGACAAATAAGGATGAGGCACATGACGACAAAGGTGGACTGGGAAGAGTTCGACGTTCGAAATTTTGAAGAAATGTTGATGGTACCCTTGAGACACCTGCATTACCAGAACACGACTCTTGATGAAACATACCCGTATATTACATTTGAA
>JAULBU010064457.1:0-11176 GCA_032358235.1 Odonthalia washingtoniensis
GAGATTGGAATACTGTCGTAGCATAAAGGGCTTCGATATTAATCACGAAGTGCGAGTTCGGGCCAAATTCAGTCTCAAGGTCGCTTGTCTTTATTAAATTCGAAGTGGTTTTAGGGTCAAGAAGCCCTCTTAAGTAAGCTTTGCCCGTCATGCAACGGTTGAGGTGCATGTACAGCGCGCCAGGCACAGTAAGGTACTGTACTATACGGTGCACTAATGTCGGATGACACGTGGACAGTCGTTCAAATGGTCAAAACTACACAAAACATGAAAACGTGACCGCGTGATATAAAACGTGACCGAAAGCGTGACAAAACGTGACAGTATGTGCTTCTTGGAAGTTGAGCTCAGAAACAGTCGTGCCCACTGCAATCTCGACGGCCAATTACACTACAATACGACCTACAGACTCTCTTGGTCCTGGTGTTCCATGCAGAGGAGAATTCTTACCGTCACTCATGACGCAAAGTAGAGAAAATACCACGGATAATTCTGGTCGATAACGTACGCGAAGGCATGAATGGGCAGAAGAAGGGATGAAAAATGGATAAACTGAAATTAATTGTTTCACTTCTGACTCTCACAGAGTGTTCAACTCTTGAAGAGGGATTCGTGAGGTGCAATTCGTTCTTGTACACGTGACTTTTTTAGTGACTTTTGTCATATTTTTTCTTTCGTGTAGGACAACATTTTTTGCGTGGCTTTTCACAATCTGCACGTGTATTTAGAACATTGTTTTCCCAATACATTGCACCGGTGGTTCCCGCTCCGCTACCTTGTACAGTACGCTCCCCTGCCATTCATCAGCAGGTGAGCCTACTCAAGGGGGTTTTGCGTGTGCCTCTTTTCAACTCAAATAAATACAATCGTTGCTGAGACTTTATCTACCCCCGAACTTGCATTCGTCGCTCCTAGAAAGCTCTTTTGGCTCTTCCAGAACCCCCTTTACGCCAGTTTTAGTTAATTCCACCGCTTTACAATCGTGTATAAGAACCGGAGACTGTTAGCGGCGTCATCACTGGTAACCACTCCAACCTCCTCCCTACTCACGGGGTAGACATTAGACCATCTAAAAACCGTTTTGGCGCGCATCCCCCATCCATCCGACTCACGTCATTACTCAACCACATTGGTTTCTTACAAACGCCGGGATTACAGCTACCTACTAACTCAGCATCATCCTACCTCCCCTTTTTGTGGAGTGCACTTCCTACACGATCTAACGTGGAATGAGGACTCCAAACATCCTTAGTGCCGTTTTCCTTCCTTTCTTCTTGGAAGTGCGTTGCACTACACTCTGGTTCTATCGCTGTTCTCAAAAATCTCATTCATTCCTTATAAGGGTGAGAAAATCGAAGGTAGCATGAACCGCAGTATTTTTAAATGCATCACCGGCATCTCCGCAAAGGCAGTAAATAGCTCTTTATTTCCATCAAAGGAGCACCTCAGGCCACAGTTGCACTTCGCTAAAGTTTTGGTGAAATGACGCGGAGCATTATGACATTCTTCTGCGTTCTGTCGGTGTGGGTTGGTTGTGTACGTTTGGGTTGGTTTACTCAGTGCATGACAAACGAATGACAATTATGTCGCAGTCTTCGTCGGTGTCATGCTCCTGTTGAACGTCCGATGTGTGAACCTCTTCCCCAGACTGTAGATCATCGACTAGTGCCTGATCAACTTCAGGGTATGGCACGTTTCATGGAGCATTCTTCCAGTGGAGACGAAATGGGACCGGGCCGGCAAGTGGTTTCGTTCTGGTGTGTGTTTTTTTGTAAATATACTCTGAAATAATGACTTGAAGTTGATTGACTTTCTCTAGTAATGAATTCGAATTGAAAATTTTATTAATACATGTTGTGTGAAGGCATGTGCAGTGTGGCACAGTAACTGGGTGTACAGTACATTCCTGAACCAAATGTCGTGTCATGAGTCATGACATGCAAGCCTGATGTTGGAGTATCTTCACGCACGTGTCATAAATCATTTTGTCTCCCATGTTTCACAAAATATCTATGTGTTAAAATTTGATTAATATCCTTCGAAATTTCGAAAACATTACTTCAGTATAATGAATCATTGCTCCCAATGATCCTTTCAAGATTAAAAGAGCCATAATGATGCTGAATGTACAACTTGCGAATCGTTCAAATGCTACGATTATACAACCACCATCGACGGTGACGACGGTATCAAATCTGATTCCATGGCTTGTGAAAAAATACATATCTGATAAGGATAAGGATAAGGATAAGGATAAGGATAGTGAAAGTGGTAATGCTAGTGATAATGATGAATATTGTTTATACTACGGGCAGTCTATGATTGATAATGATTGTGAGCTTAGTAATTTCCCAATATCTTACGTTCTTCGTCTATGTCGTCACAAACAAATGGATGTTGAAATACAAAAAGAAAAAGAGACTGATAAAAAGAATATGAATACATCTAAATTATCTGCACATGCTAGACTTCGACGTAATGCACGTAATAGATGTCGTGAGAAAAGAAAACGACTTGAAGCACGTTTAAAACGATCACAGCCACAGCCACAGCCACAGCCACCAAATAAAAACTTGTTGATACCATTAAATAATTTTCTCAATATAGCTTCGAAAGCTCTCAAATCTCCATCAGATAATATTCACATCCCTCGTTTAATACTCACTCGTCATTTGCAAACCATTCAACTACTTTCTTCTTCTAATAATAACATTTCCAATAACATCATAACAACAAAGTTAAAACATTGTTCATCATCTTCACCATCATCTTCATCATCTTCATCCTCATCATCTTCTTCTGTTATTAAAGAATTGCAACCTTTGAATAACAATAAAAAACGAACTATAGACAGTGATGAGGAAGAGGAAGAGTTAAATGACGGCGAAGAAAGTGATAAAACTGATGATGCTCCTATACTCAACGTTACTCGGAATAGGCTGACAAAGAAATCACGTATGGTACATGATTCATCAGCTGTTAAAAACGATCATATCGGCAATACAAATTGTGATGAAATTTTGAAATCATCACCATCTAAAACGACACCATCCCCTACTACTAATGACAAAACTCATTCAAAAAGTGCCAGTGTGTCGTTCGTTGCTAGTAGAAGTAAACAACGCATTGGAAATATAAATGATGTAGAAGAAGAAGAAGAAGAAGAAGAAGAACAGGTGATGAAATCAACAAACAATTCAACTGTAATAACAACAAAACAAACAAATGATAGTAATAGTATCAAAAAGAAGAAATTACTTGCAGATGTTAGAAAAGCTGCTTTGGAACAACTTGAGATGGGGAACAGTAACGATAACGATGACAAGAGTAAGCGAAAATCATTATCTGGAAATGGTAAACCTACAGAACAAGGAATGTATGCAGGTATGGAATTAGAAGGAAATGGCGACTTGGATAATTATGGACAATTAGAAAAATTAGTAGAAGAAGGATTTGGACGAAAATATGTTAAAAAACAACTTCATCAAGTCATCATACCAACGACAAAAATTTGTAACAGTAACACAGATGATGATAGTTTATCTAAAGTTGATATACAGAAGAAAAATGCTGATAACAATGTTATTGTTATTAATAAATCTAAGGAAAAAGGAATAAGAAGAATGGGATCTATATCAGCAGCTTTAGAAATGGCTAGAAGAAATGGAATTTTAAATAGTTCATCTTCACCTGATGAAACACTTCGACAAAATCATAAAGAATCACAAAACAAAGAAGAGTTTATATTTGAAGCAATAGGACAAGATACAGGAAGTGGGAATATGAAATATCAAGGAATTTCATTGGAACGAGCCGAACGTGAATTTCAGCACAATGCTTCATTCGTTCTCATGAATGGTGTTCCCTCTGCCAACGGTGCCGATTTACAAGTTACTGACGTGAACATGTCACAAACCGCACCCATCGTCAGTGAAGTTGTATCTGATTAGTAGAGCAAGAACAGATAAAAAGAACTGACCGTTTTCTTTTTTATTTGAAATAAGTTTGGAAGTTTGAAAAGAACAAAACACAAAATATTAAAAAAGAATAATGAAGAAGGAACCTCTCACAAAGCACAAAAAGAAACATAAACATTAAAATTGCCTTACAATAATAACAAACACAAAATCAATAATATTAAAAAAATTGTAAATTTTAGACGGCTTGAGGTTGGCCTCCATCAGTCCCTTCTGCTGTCTCGACTCCAAAGGCATCACCTTCACTTTCTTCTTCATGAACATCATCATCACCGTGATTATCAACACCATTCCCATTACCATTTTCATTACTTCCATTAATATTTAAAGCTTGTAACAATTCACTAACTTCCATTCCAGCTTCATGACGATGTTCTGGGAAAGAAGTACAAGGTAAATCTTTTCTTTTCTCAGCCATTTCTTTAGCAGCTTTTTCACCTAATAAACTATCTTCCATGCCTGGGAATAAATGACCATGTGAAGTAGGATCAGCTAAAGCATCAGCTATTCTTATACTTCCACTTTTTCTTAAACCATTTCTCCAAATATCAACGACCGAACTTACTTTGCTTGGTATATAAGTTCTTGCAAATATAGCTGCTTCCGGAATTCTGTCACTTTCCATTAAGATATTTAAACATTCTTCAACATTACCACACATATAAGCAGCTAAGAAAGCCACATTTGTTTTATGTGATTTTTTACATCGTTCAATTAATTTTTCCAATTTAGCTTTATCACAACGTGATGAATATAATGTTAGTAACCCACTTAAATCATCAGATTCACTTAAACATTCTTCAGCTAGAATAAAATCTCCTTTAACTGTTGCTAAATCAGCCAATTGGTTCCATTTTAATTCACTTGGATATTTCCTTGCGATATCAACAGCAATATCTAATTTACCTAAACCAATAGCTAAATCACATCTATAATCAGGATCAGTTGCTAATTCCAAAGCATCATTTTTTAAATTTTGTGACTCTAAAAATCTTGCCAATTTATTATGTTCTGCTTTGGGTATTTTCGGTAATACTTTTTGTTTTGCTATATCAATGGCACCTCTTACCACAGCTGTTTTAAATTCCAGTACAGCTAATAATAACGTAAAACTTACTATACTATGTTCTTTATCAATACAATATAATCGATTTTGACTTGGTAAGTATCCTAATAAATACATAGGTCTATCCATATGTATTAACGTACTGACTTCAGATCCAACTGCATAATTTAATCTAGCTGTACTCGTTGTATAAACAAAACAATCACCTACCCATTTACCAGTTTGTACATTTTCTTGTACTTGATGTATTAATTCAAACGCTTCTTCAACTCCATCTTCAGGTAATTGTCCATTACCAGTTTCTAATGCTTTGTATACTGCATCTTGTGAATATTGCAATACATAAAATGATGAGTCACCAATAATTGCTAAAACATGTGCTTGATCTGACCAATAAACTGCTTTTGCTTCAACATCAATTCTTCTCACCAATTGTAAATCTTCCCAATCATAGAAACAAATGAAATCCTTCCCACATACTCCTAATAATGCACCACCGAATATAGCTTCTGCCGGATATGTAGGTCTCATTGATTTACGTTCTTTAAACGTCTTATTATATACACGGATATCAGATTGACCAACACGTGTAGCATATTCACCATTACTATTATCCCAAACGACTTCATCGGCGGATCCAAACGATTTATTTCTTAAATTTAAAGCCGTATAAACAATATATTCACCATCACCACAAACTGCAACGAATCGACCATTAGGAGAATGTTTCAATGTTTGTGGATATATTTCACATGATCCTAATTCTTTAGCACTTGCAGAAAGTCTTTCACCATCAGTTAAAGGACCTTGCACCGTTTTAACATTAATCGTTGATACTTCATTATGTTTCGATAAAATAACTTTACCAGATGTGTCCATAGAAGCAACAGGTACATCTTTACCCATTTGTAATAATACAGAACCTTCATCATAACCTAAGGCAACTTTATTAGAAGATTTTAGGTAAGATATAGACCAACAACGATCAAAACCATAATTCAGAGTTTGTTCCATACGATAAGTGTTTGAATGCCATAACCTAACAGTACCATCTTCACATCCAGATATAATTAAAGGGCGATCAGGTAAGAATCCAACACATGAAATATTATGAGTATGTCCTTCTAAAGTCTGTATACAAGCTTTTGTTTGATAATCCCAAATTTTAACAAATTTATCATCACCACCCGTAACCAAATAAGGTTTATCACCACCATTATAATAATCAACACAATTAACACCTTTTTCATGACCTTCCAAAGTAAAATTAGGTACAGGTGAGGACAAATTCCATACTTTAATTGTATGATCTAACGAAGCTGAAGCAAAAGTATTTGGATCTTTCGGATTAAATTTAACTTGCATTACATAATGTGAATGTCCTTCAAATAACATTACACATTCCCAACCTTTTTCCCAATCCCATGCTTTAACTAACATATCATCTGAACACGTTACAAATACAGGTAATGTTGGATGTACTGTTATACTTCTAATATAATCAATATGTGCTTCAAATACTTTTACTTTTTCCATTGTATTATAATTATAACAACGAATGTACATATCGTCGGCTCCCACTATTATCCATTGTTTGCGTGGTACAAACACTGCACATCGTACTGGTTGATCTGTTACTTCAAATGTTTTAACAACACTTCCTGTCTCATAATCATAAATGAATACATGACCGTCATACATAGCTGTAAGTACCCATGGTTCTGTTGGGTGAATATCAACGCATTTAACACGCTCCGATCTTTGAATAAACTTTTTCTCAATGTCTAATCGCAGCGGCTTGGTTTATATACACATTTATATATGTTAGTCGTGATGGTTTTTTTCGTACAAAAATGGATTAAGATCGTTGATGATGGGTTTAAAAAGTTTAGTTGTATTGAGTGTCAATGCGTTGAGTTTAAAATACCATGATGGATGGATTGTGTGTGTGTTATAACGGGGAATCGGATTGCAGTTAAGTTAGCGAGCGCGTCAATTTTAAGGGGCGATCAGTTGAGAAAGAGAAGACGAAGAAGAAGTGAATATGAAATAAACGGCGCGGTGAATGAAGAAGCTGGGAACAACGGGATGAGCAACGTCAGAGAATGGGGATGAAGGGGAAAAAAGCTTCTACCCGATGAAAAAATAAAACATGAATAGTGCTAATTATACAAAGTTTATACAAAGTTTACTTCAATCATTGTTGATTTTTATTAATTATTTACCCTATTTTTTTAAAAATGTTAAAACAATAATTCCATTTTGATTACTAGACTTATTTTTGAGTTTATACGGTATCCAACTTTTCAACGTAAAACTGATTGATCGCCTATGCTTACACTACATGCCTTTAAAAAGATTCGCGTTGTTTCACTGACTGTCACTGACATAGTTAAATTAGTGTGGGTAAATGGTTTATGAATACAGTGTTAACAAAAGTAAATAAAAATTGCGATCGTTGTCGTGTATCATACGACCGAGCGCAAGGGCGAAAAGCACGTGCTTCATATACACATTTCGAACAGATTCTTTTTATGTGCAGAAGAAATTCTTTGATTCTTTTGATTCATTTATTCTTTCTTTCCTTTATTTCAAATTTATTACCAATAATCCAATAATGGGCTTGCCTATGCCGCCATCATCAACATCAACATCGGCATCAACATCGGCATCAACACCGACATCGACATCAACATCGACATCGACATCAACGTCACCATCGACATCAACATCGACATCAACACCACAAGGAAAAGCGAAATCAAACAGTGTAGTATCATTTTTAGGTGGAGCAACGTCAGGATGTATATCAACATTAACATTACAACCATTTGACGTAGTAAAAACACGAATGCAAATGTCTGCAGCATTCAATAGGTCAGTACATTTACAACCATCATTAATATTACAACCAAATGCAAATGCATTAGATACATTTCGTGGTATAGTTAGACAAGATAGAATATCTGGATTATGGCGTGGGGTAACACCATCAGTATTACGTAATACGATAGGTGTTGGATTACATTTTATGACATTAAATGCGATTACTGCCAAATTGTCATCAGCAGATGGTACATTATCTGATTTAGCTACATTATCATCAGGTGCTGTTGCGAGATCTATATCAGTTATTTTATTATGTCCTTTATCTGTTGTGAAAACTAGAATGGAAACTGTTGAATATGCCTCAAAGTATAAAGATATGTTTCATGCCGTACGTGTAATTGCTAGTCAAGAAGGTACTAGAGGTTTATTTAGTGGTCTTTTTCCAGCTATTGTAAGAGATGCTCCGTATTCTGCTATGTATCTATATATTTATTTAAGAACTAAAGAAGTACTTGGACGTGCTGTAGGTTTAAAAGATAATCGTTCAACTATTCTGTTAAATTCTTCAAACCATTCTTCTCCTTCCTCATCAAATTCTTCTTCTTCTTCTTCTTCTTCTTCTTCTTCTTCTTCTTCTTCTTCTTCTTCTTCTCCTCCTTCTTCTTCTTCTTCTTCTTCTTCTTCCTCTTCTTCTTCTCCTTCTTCACCTAGATCATCGTCAACAAATACAGCTACTACTTCCACAGATGCGAGTACGACATCAGCACCATCTACAAACGATGAACGAACAATACTACATTTAAATCAACAAGGCTTGAAACGTTTTGTGAATTTCGCAAGTGGCGCATTGGGAGGTGGTTTAGCAACATTATTAACACAGCCACAAGATGTAATAAAAACAAGAATGCAATTAAGTCAACGATCAGCTGATGGCACTCCAAGTAGATATAATACTGTATCAGAAGCTACAAGAAGAGTATTTAATGAAGAAGGATTTTACGGATTTTTCCGAGGTGCTTCTCCACGATTTATAAAACGTATTTTAGGTTCAGCTATCGTTTGGATGGTTTTCGAAGAAGTTAATGCTTTCTTTTCTAAAATTGTTGATCAACGTTCTTCTAATCCTTCTAAACCTTCTAATAATAATAATACCTCCTCACGGTAACCCTTACTTTATTTTCACATATAATTCTTAATTTGCTCAGCTTAACAAACTTTTTCTCCTTCGGCTTTTCGAATTTTGTTCTGTTTTTGTTTTTTTTGGCTTATGCCATTTATTACCCTTACTTGCTGTGATTTGTATTTTGGTGACAATCTTGGAAGGATTGTGTATACCCTGTATAATATCGGTTCCCTCTACTCCCCGTTTGTTTTCCTTTTCTTTTTGCATCAAGTCTTGATGATTCATATTCATGATGATATTACTGTTACTTTCTCATGTTATCCTCTTACCCTCACATCCATGTTCCTGTTCAAAAAGAAATTTGCTATATAAGTATCCGAAGAAAAGTAAAACATTTCGAACAGGAGAACGGCATGATGATAAATAACATGTTTAGAACAAGTAGCGTCTGTTTTCGTTGATGATGGGTGTTAAATAGTTACAAAAGAATGCAGCAGACATTTTGATTCCGCTTCTCTTTTTCCTTTTTCTTGTCCTTTTGTTTTCCTTTTTTTTTATATAATAAAGAACTCTAACATTGTATCTGAAGTATATATATATATATTTCCAACGCATTTCTTCGTTGTTCCCTTTCTGATAAAGTGGAGATATTTTTATAATTTTTCTTTGATCTTTACAACCAACTATGACAATGGCAAGGGAAAAGGAACTAAATGCTTTAAAAAGAAAGTAAGCTATTCGTAACTCAAACTAACTGTTTTTTTTACATGTATAATATTACTATGATCATCGTTCAATTGAAACACTAAGATTTGGAGATGTGTCATTTTAGCCTTTACTCTCACTTGTTTCTTCATCTTGAATATCAATTGAAAAAGATTGCAGTTTCGTTGAAGTATTGCTATTGTTTTGAATATGTGGCGGATGAACATATACATCAACATCACCACCATCACCATCGCCATCTTTTATAATTCGGTGAGTATCAGACTTATCGGTAACATTAGCTGGTGCAGGTGATATTGCAGATGAAAGGGCGGGAGCATAATGATGTTGTTGAGGGTCATATCTCAAATACATATAAATAAATATACCTAATTGACAAATAATAAAGCCGACTGTATTCAATGCAGTAATATGTTCGGAGAAAAGATAAATTCCACCGCCAATAGTTAATAATTCTTTGAAAACACCAGCCACACTTAAAGCTAATGAAGAAGTTGCGTTAACAAGCCAATATTCACTTATAAGTAAAACAAAAACTAAGGAACCAACAAAAAGCATAGTAAGTAAAATAGTTCTCAATTCAACAAAATCTAATTCATTAATACGATCCCATACAGGTATAGCTTCAAGACCAATAGCAAATGGTAATACACAAAATGCAGTTGTTGGTGAAGTATATAGCGTAGCAGTTAAAGGTGGCATTGCATTAGTAGAAGAACCTTTAAGTAAGACATGTGTCATAGCCCATCTTAAACCACCTAAAGCGGTTGCTAATAATTGTAAAATAAATCCAGTTAATGAAAATGATTGACCTTCACCTAACGAAGCTAATGTAATACCTACTGCTATGGTTGCTAATGAAAGAAATAAATTCATTGAAAATGTTTCAATTCTAAATAACAACCCCCAAAACATTGTAAATATAGGTGATCCACCTTTTAATATTGTACCGAATGAAACTGTTAGTAATTTTAATGCAATGTTTGAAAATCCAATTTCTAACGCTGTTGTAATACCAATTGGTAATACATATTCAAGAAATTGTTTCCGTGTTAATCGTTCAGGTTTCCATCTAGGTCGTCTTGATGCTAATAATGCCCATACTGTTGTAATTGTATTTGAAAATGTTGTGACAGTTAGAGGATATGAGAAATGCTTCACAAATAACCATTTCGTTGTTAGAATAATTGCAGATGAAATGCAATACCAGACTGCTAATGTCAAACCTGTTCGGCACAGTTTTCGCACTCTGGATGGAGCATGTGTTTGACTAGAAGGTAACGTCATCTCCGGTGGTAATGACGACGGTATGTCTCCTTGTTTCTTTGTTTGTTTCTTTCCGCAGAATAAAAAAGGTAGTTGATGAAGGCGCCATGCTAATGCAATGGAGGTACTGAATGGAAAACAAGAAAACAAACAATTCAATAGCTAAAGGATTGCAGTCTTGTGACTACC
>JAULBU010064468.1:0-30600 GCA_032358235.1 Odonthalia washingtoniensis
AGAATTAGACCGCCTTTCAAATGTCGACGTATCCCAAACTGGAGTGGAAGTACACTCATCTCTTCGAATTAGAGAACGCTATCATGAACCACTCCGCTAGATAATCCGTAAGCTCACGATAGCATATACATATTTAAGTGTGAAATCATTCCCTCCATTTCTGTCAAATCCATGAATGACGCTCTTGGACGTGAAGAAATTGTTCCATGCTTCTCAGCGTTTGGTTAACTTCCCCAAATTCGTGCAATGAGATACCCTGTTCTTCCCCGTCCAGACGTCATAGATCGTGTAGCCGCTGCCAACATCGCATGCTAATAAATAGGTTCACATATGGCTAAAATAGCCTTCAACGTGACCTTCGTAATCAAGTACTACCAGCCGCTAACATGTTTCATCATTCTGGGGTCCAAGTACTGATTTTCCGCAAGAAGGTTTTAGATAATAGCCTCGGAGAATGGGTTGGCCCCTACATAGTAACCAATACTGATGATGCTACAAAGTTGGCACATATCAAAATCGATGTTAATAAATAGAAGCCATTCAACTATACCAAGATGAGTCACTACAAAAACCTCTTCGAAATATCCAACTCCTTCCTCACTTCTTCCCGTTCTTCCCTCAAACAGTTCCAATCCTATACGTCTCAAAATGATGATTACGAGATTCTTCTTACGTAAATCATTCATCCAAGCGACCGAAGTTGCAACCTCCCGTAGATGACAAAAGAAATGAAAACGGAAGTTGCTGACCTTTTACGAAGAAACATATTCAAGGTCATCTTCAAAGAAGACATCCCATCGAAAAAATAATGAAAACCCTTATTCACCTCCCAGTGTACCCTGTTTAGCTTTTTCTCTGTTCGTGTGCCTTTCCCTTGTCCGAATTTTCATACCGTCTTCGTTACTCCGATTTGCCTCCTCTTCCTCTTATATGACGATTATCATTCTTGACAATGTCCGTCATCCTCCACTTCTATACCATATCATTATCGTAACGTCATACCCCGCTTTATACCATATCATCCTATACAATCATCATTCTTCGCTTTATAACATATCATACCGCCATCATTCCCTTTTCGCATATCATACCATCATCCTCAGCCTTTGGAGATAACAAAATGCACCAACTTCAGTATCTTCATTATTGAAGTGCGGAGCAACCAGTATTTTTCCTCGTCATTTATCTTCGCTTCTCTAAGGTGCGGTCCATTTCACGTAAAAAGACGACGAGATCATCGGTACGAATTCTTTTGGCCGTCTGGATAAGGTCTTGTGCGTCCTCTTTATCTCTAAAGTGATCAGTCAGGGACTCCTTTATTCGGACGAACTCGGAAGCTTCCGGCTTCATCTATCCATCGGCTGAAAAGGTGTCGTAAAATAAATCGAAAGCATCGCCGTCGAGGTAGGCAACCAACTCGGATGCATTTTCCTCGTTAGTTTTGCCTCGCATGATGGCATTTTAGAAGTAGTAGAAGAAACACCTGACACTCAAATCTCCTGAAAATACTGGAATTGAATTGGGTCTTCACGAGAGTTACCATTTTGGCATGTTTTCCGCACGCTTTTTGAACGCAGGAAAAGGGAATAGGGTTTAAAAGTGACATATGTAATTTTATTTTTCTGTCTTGATTCCTACTCTCCCATTTTACAAGTTGATGAATGTAAAACGGTCTAGTGGAAGCTGCATAAAGTCATGTCTAAAACATCCTATTGGTACACTCTGGCCAATAAGAAAAGGAAAAAGTAATATCTCCCAAAATGTACACCAAACATTTTGATGCGTTTAAAGAAAATATTCTCGAGAGATAGAAACACTCATATAATAAATAATACAATTAGAAATTGGATTTAGTAAATCGGCTTTAACCGTTTTTATACGATTTCCACTATCATGGTTTTAAAAAACCATGATAGTAAAAATCGTATAAAACAATATTATGAAAGTAGATCTTCCAAATAAAAACATAAGAATATTATGTTTATATTTGTTGTTTCTTTCATTTATTATATGAAAGAAACTTTGTAAAATTATCTTCTACACGTGCAATTTTGTCACGACACATACAGTTCATTGTATGACCGGCTCAACTATATTCATAGACTATATCCGTAGTTGATGAGTAAACTTTAACACTTTTTAAATTGTCTCTACTAAATAAGGTGGCGAGGCTGTTAGGGTAATTACAATACGTATAAACGAACAGCTCAATGGAAACATTTTCACTGTTAAAGAAAATGCATGTGTCTGCTCCTGATGGAGCGTCCATACTGTTTCATCAGGTGCAAATAAAAGGACCTTCCGCAGAAAATTGGAAAACATAATCACCTGTTTTTCCAAATTTTGGTTTTCAAATTGTGGTCCTACTCTAAAGCATAAGATCAACCGTGGTAGATGATGTGCTTTTTTAATCATCATTTCCACAGCAGACACTATTATCTAACTTTAGGTTACCCGGTATTTCAAATGAAGTTTAGAATCTATGGGGACTGATATATCAAAAAGAAATGGTGTGCCTGGGGATAACACAGAAAAAAAATGAAAAAAATCGGAACTGAGGTCAAGGTGGTTGCGTGTCAAAAGGTCAACACGAGTTTTGAATTGTTGGCATCATTTAAATCAAGGGACTAAATATCTTGAGATGTTTTTCTTCTTTTATCGGTATACGGGGGTACATCATAACAAGAAAGCATTAATTAGCGGAAAATGGGATTACCGATAACCTCATTCTGTTCGTTTTTCTTCTTTTGCTTGAAATATAGGATCAGTTCTTTTGAATAATTATCTACCGAGACATTCTCATCTAGCAGATCAACATTGAATTCTCATGTTGGGCATAATAATTACCAATTATCGGTACTTTTAAAGTTACATATTATTTGAAAGGTGTAACTATTACAATATTGAAAAACCTGCCGGTTGCATATATGCACTAATCGAGCGCACGAGGTTTTCAGACGCCAACAACTTAACCAAAAAACTGAACAGAGTGGGAAATGGTCGAATTTTCTTGTATGGCAATGACGAAAAGAATTGATGAGAGGAAGCACAAAATAGATTCGTAACAATGCCTTTAATGATAAAAAAGTAAATTTCTAAGCAAATGAGATTAAACAATACTGAATTTATTATGTAGCAAAGCAGTATAATCCGGCAGTGTCCACATGTCAACATTTTTAAAGTTTCTCATAGTTTTAAACATGTATATTTTTTAAATCTATATTTTTAAAAAATGTGTTAAAGACTAAACATGATGGTTGTTTCAAGACGAAAAATGTCATAGGGTGCGCTGATTTCTATGGCACTTTTTGAGTTTGGTAATATTTCAGGCCAAACCGTGCAGTGATTGGCTATTAGCTACTATAGTACAGTGGGCAGGAGGCCCATTTTTGGAGTATACGTTGATGCATAAGTTTTCCAGCATTGAGACGCAAATAAAATACAAGTAGCACGGTTAAAAGGACATTTTGAAAAATTTAAAAATAAGAAAATGCCACATTTCGTGGAACTGGTGTGAACGTAAACTGTTCACTTGAAAGTAAATGTAAAGTTTATACAAAAAAAAGTTTTATGAAAAGGGAAACTGGCGTTAAAATTTGCACCTGTGCAACGTAAGATGAGGATTTTTCAGAGTAGATTCTAGATAATTCTGCAATGTACAAAATTACATTGGAAAACGGATGAATGTACGTGAACATTGGTGCGCTTTTCTGCTATTTCAAGGCGTGTTTAATTTTTTTTGGAAGCCATCACCGGCAATACTACGAAAAGGCTGGTATTAAAAAGAATTGGAAGATTTCAAGTGATCTATCCTATGATGTGGTCCCTATCGTCCGTTCTGCAGGGACCAAAAAAGATTCTGGTGATTGTTTCCGAAACCTTTTCGGAAACGATGCGCAAAATGGACATGGACATGAGTGTGAAAACAATTGCAGTGAAATGGAAATAGTAGAACAAGAAGAAAAAGAAGAAGACGATCTAGATGTTGAAAATAGTACTGGAAATGAGGAAGTATTGAGCGTAGAAGAAACTGTGGTAGAGAAAAGAAGTGGAAGCTATTTGGTAAGAAATGGTAGTAAGGAGAAATATGACGGACCGGATTGGATGGATCGAGTTTTACTTTTAATAACAGTTGACATTATCTCGAGAAAATGTTTGAAACATCGCCGCACTACTAATCGCGAAGTAATGCGTATGGACGAGTTTATTAAAACAGTAGACGCTCCTATGCACGTCGGTGTGGATATGGGCAGCTTCAAGTAAAATGTTATGTTTTATATTTTGTGTTATGTTCCATAAAAATGATTTATTTCATTTACTTTTGTTGATATCAATGTTTTCTATAGATCGGTGCAAGATGTTGTCTACAAAAATTTGAGAACTGAACAACGTTGACGTGCAATGTTGTTTTCAGTGCAAGATACATCATATTTCGGTATGTATTTCATAATTAGTATCCTCAGACATAGATATACAATCCTTTAACTCGTCCGTCTAAAATGTCATTATTTTGATAACGCTTGAAAATTAATGCAGGAGGTAGTGTAATAAAATCCTTATTGTATATTTGATCATACGGTCGCAAAGGCTGGGATGCATTCATCACAAAAAGCATATTGATATGTTGTTAGGTAAATACTGTTCGCAGTAGTGGCCTCCCGCTGTTATGGTGAATAATAATTAGGTTCATGGAAAAGAAGGTTTGAAACCAAAAATATTAGGTCAAATTTATATGAGATAGAATATAGCCCAGCAAGTTCAACAATATCAGATAGCTTTTGATTTGTGTGGTTTTTGGAAAAATCACCAAGCATAGACCTTAGTGTTTCGGAATTGTTTAACTCTTCAAATTTCGTGATGAATGTACAAATAAGTTCCGGAATGTTATATGTACATCGAGAACCACGTCGGTTAATAATGGTACCATTTGCGTAACTGGCCTTTCGGTGTTAAGAAAGGGTGTGAAGAAATCAAAATAATTTATGAAATCCAATGAAACGAAGTGAAGGATATCAATCCCTGTTTTACTTAATTTGGTGACCGAATTGTCCAGTATAAATTTTAGTGATGTGATGGTTTCAAGTGTTGATAAGACAGGAAAGGAGAGAGGGTACAATAGCTGGATGTTCGTTAGGTAGGTAAGGATAAATAAATGATGTATGTTAGAGATTGTCAGTACAGGAAATGACCAAGTTGAGTAGAATGAGAAGAAGTGAGTAGACGATCAGTGGCACGGGACGTGTTTTGGTCAACGTCGATGATCGAGTTATGTACATGAACAATATGTAATATTTGCATATCATATCGAAGAAAGTTATGTGATCGTTTCATATGACGGACGGGGCGTAAGGTGGAAGATGTTTGATAATCTTTTATTGGGTGAGGGGTTTAGGCTGATGTATGTGAGGGATCGTTAGTACGTGTCATGGAATAGACGAGGAGAATAGATAATTTTGAGTAAAATATCGGTGATAAAGGACGTGGTGCGGTCAACGTCTATGTACAAATAATGTACATAAATAATATATAATAAGTGTATAACATATGTACGATAGTGATGTAATCGGGAGATAAGACGAAAGGGGCCTATGGTGGAGGCTGTTTGATAAGAATTGGGTTGGTGACGTAAATTTATACATTCTTCGAAGTCGATGTTTCAGGCGTTGATTAGTGGTTTCTGCAGTGAGAAGGAAAGTATGAGATTAGACCCAGGTCGGTGGTATGCGACGTGAACAGTATGGCGACTAAAAATGAGGGATTGGAAGTTGAAATGAGGAAGGAAATAAAAATAATATTTGAAAACATGTCGTTATATGAAGTAACGAGTAGTTGTCGACGACGACGGATAGAACTTTTTTTCAATTTTTACACAAAAATAAAGTTGTGAAAAATACACGTGTATTGCAACATATGTACATTCCGTATACGTGTAGTCGTACTGATTTCATGCGACAATTATAGCAAACTGTCAATTAATATGTCGCGTGTAACGCAAAAAATGTACGTTGTGCATACGTATAATATTACACATTTCATGTGATAATTATAGGAAACCGTAAATTTATATGTCAATATAAAAGAAATCACAATTATTTTCCATGACGGCAATTACATGTTGAAAGTAAACCAACATACGGCGATCATCAGGAAACGTTCGACAACAAACTATATCACTCAACGCGCGCCTCACAATGATTAGAAACAAAGAAAGTTATAGACAATGTGGTAGGTTAAGGTGTGCTGTGCTAGCAATCCCAACTACATCAAACTCATATGACAACCAAAAACAGGTGGAAAATAGTTAACTTCAACATAACAAGTACATGGAGCATATAGGAAAAGTAAAAGGAAATAGGGAAAGAAGTTCAGTGGCCACAAATCGAAATAGGAAAATTTAAACAGCTCTATGTTCCCCCATTCTGGAAATTACAAGTAGTAAAAGGAAAAAAATAGTTAAACGATAACAAGTTTATTATTTGCTGATAATGGTAATAATAAAATAGGATTATGACTGCACGATGTGCAGACTACGCAGTAGGTGAATTTTAACATGTATTAAGATTATTAGAATTACGTGGAAAGAATTGTGGTACAGGTATATAAGGAATGATAAACTTTTCATTTTAAAAATATATGTTCTTTGCAATGTCGTAAGTATTATATCAACTTTTTGAGTTGTGATCGGGTTTACTCTACAATAATCAATGTTTATTTTCTGCATTAAACGTCATCTTCACATCTGCATGATCGTTTGTATGACGTAAAAGCCAATGAGACTTGAAATAATTCACAGTGTTAAGATTTCCATCCGTATACTTAATTAACCGTGATCAAAGATCACGTTCGTAACTCATGGACATTGAATGTACTCTAGTATATCGCTCATGACATGAATTTGTAACATATTTTGTGTGATTCTAAAAGTAGGATTTTTATTAATTGGAGCTATATCAGGTTTTGATTCTGATTTCGTACTAACATTATTTGTTCATTCCACTCTTGTTGCACTGATAAAACTGATCAAAATTGTTTCGAGTTCCGGTTCATTATATTGGAATGTGTTAATTATTATATTAATAGCATTAGGTTTATGTATTGCTGTTCTGCCAAAGCCTATTTATATTGAATCTGAATACAGATGAGAAGGTCTATTATCGTACTTTTTTACATGTACTGCTTTTTATATAGCTGCCTTTGTGATATTTGATGCTACATTTTTCATTTATTCTGTAGTAATGTTAGAAAGAATGTTATTCTTTCCAAATGTTGCTGATCGATTACAACAGTGTGAATCTGTTGCGCGTCAGGAGAAACACACCTAGAAATACTAATATCAGTACAATCTTGTTTCTGCTTGGGGAAAATAATAGATGTCGTAAAATTAGTACATAAGTTTATAGAACCGTAGTATGAACTATAGGAAGGAAACAGTGTTCTACTATGAGAACAACTTGTATGTCTATACAACGTACAAGTGTGTACATTAGCGCAACAGATATGTTTGCTACTTTTTGCTTCATTTTTTCATTCACATGAACAAAACAATTTCTTCCCGCTTTATTTCCTTAAACATGCATGTATTGGACGTCAAAAGACTTTTCTACAAATCAACAGCAACAACATGAAATCATCAACAACAACGAAAATAATTATTTGAACAATAATTCCACTTTTGTCTTTGACAAAGTAATCAATCACATTTGGTTTCCCAGTAAGCGTTTAAAAAAGAAAAAGCTACTAACGTAGCATTTGCTGTTTTCGTTTACATATATTCCGCCTATTTATTTTCCGCAACGAATACAGACGCGACAATACCTAAACAATGAAGACACACACGTTATTATTGGAACAGTCACTATGAATCGGCATATTGTCAACGTCTTCAAGAACTTCTGATCCGTTCTTTTCATACATGGAAAAAAAGAAATGGAGCTACACAAGATTTTGAGGGATTGGTTTCCTTTGATTTCGCTACATCAGATTCTACATCTGCCTAATACAAAGAAGGTTGGGACTATATGTAATCAAGAAAAACGTGATTGTCCTACTTGAAACTTTCGACATCATTTGACATATGTTCAACTTTCTTAGCCACAAATTATCCATGATTACACAATATATAATGGTAGAATAATGTACCATCTTCTGGAGAAGCGTTTCAATTGGGAAGAACACCTGTGACAAAAAATTCAGCTGTCACACCAGTTCGTTGCGTAATAAATTTATCAGTTCCTTTTATCTTATTGATACCTACATGATTTACAGGATGGTTCATATGTAATTGTGAGTTAGAGGATTAAAACACAGATAGTACTCTGTTTTCAGTAAAGTTTTCTATACAATTAATATAACAATGTCCTGATGCAATAAATTTTATCTAATAAATATTTAATATACCATTTCCTGATTTGTTAGGTTTTTTACTTTCAGATTATATTCATTAGTTTTTATCGTAACATATATAATGAATATATAGCAGTATGTGAATGGTTCCAATAGTATCGCATATTGTTGTGAAAATTGAATAATTTGTAACATAAATTATAATAATTGATGATATACTTCTTTTTTCTTAGTTATTGTACTGAAATAATGTTCTGAGAACCAAGTAAGTAAAACAGCACTTTCACACATTCAATGACAGTGAGCATACCATTTCCTTTCAAACTTTTTGTGATTGTGTTTGTTAAATCCACAACTTAATAGAACTTGAATGTTAAATGCGTATACTTTATTATTTCTTATTGTTTTCAATTTAAATGAAGAAAATTTGCATTGCGTTAATGATTTACAACTTGCTAGAAATGGAATGTTAAATGTGTATACTTTATAGTTTCTTATTTTGTTTTCATTTTAAACAATAAAAATGTGTATTGCGTTAATGATTTAGCATATAACGTGAATTATACGATTAAACTCTCTCTTCAAAGAATAGACTTTATTCCGCGAGGTGGATTCGTGCGGAAAGTCTGAAAGAAATTATTCTACGATGTACCCCAACCTTTAAAGCATTAACTCTCTAGGCGCACTAGGTTTCAACGATCGGTTGTCTCATATGAGCTGAGGTAGACATGCAATGTAACCTGGTGGTATGCGTCTCCATCCAGATCTTTTCGAAATGTTCTTGGATAACATTAAGAGGCGCAGTTGTCGTGGATTGCTTTATATGTTCCGGTTCTTTATTATTGTCCATAAAAATCAAGTCAAGATGCACTTGCTCCATTAATGCTTCACACACATCATTGTTCTCAATAACACCATGCTTGTGCTTCTTGACCAAGCACGAAATAGCTTGGGTGATATGCTGTTCAGACGGAAAATCGTACCGTCTGTGGAATTGTAATACATGATCATTTTTCATTGTGTTTGCACTCATTTTCTTACCCTTTTCTTCGACGCCGGTTAGAAACAATCCTTTAATCAATTTCATAAATTACTGAATGTTATTCCTTCCTGAAGCTTTTCCCTGTGCAGGTTGCATTTTTCATCCTGGTATCAGAATCGTACCATTTTTCATTTCATTGCTCACAACTATGTCATTTAAATCTTGAATCCCATTAATCTTTGTTCGGATGTTCGGGTGTCCTTGTTTTAATGCAATTAAAGCCAATTCCGCTGCAGGGTTCATAATCATTCTGTCTCATCTTACATTACTTTAACTAAATTTTTGATTATGTCTCTCAAAACTTGCATCATTCCTATAAACCCTTCGGCACTTTCGACACTGAAGTACAATACGATCCCATTCCATACCTGTACTGTATTCAAATTCCCGTCATGTACCTCCATCTCGGCTTGCGCATCAGTAATAGCGCTTGTGGGAGGAATGCAGTTTCCTCTTTTAGAGAGTTCAAACTCGAACGCATCCAGATAACTAAACGTGTTACGTGAGCTCTGTACTAAATTTTAGCAGTACATGATACCAGTGGACTTACTGATACATATCCTTCTTCCTGTATTTTCTGCCCACTACATTCTGTATCAACATTTCCCACTTCGTCATAATAATATTCCACACCATCGGTATTAATCACCGTACTGTCAACAGACGTTACAGTTCTGCTAGAAGTGCTACCATATTTCGTAAATATGTCCTCCTTTCCCTTTCCACCAGAACACGTATATACAGCTTCCATAACTGTACAAATCCGAACATATCTGTATTTGACTTCACCTACCCGTTGAATATTTGGAACCTTTTTGTCCGGCATTTCCTACGTTATTGCCAGTATACCTGTAGATTTGCGATCAACATGTACCAACTCTACAACTGAATTCCCAATTCCGCCTTCATATCCCAACGATTCTACAACATGAATTGGTGTTATTACATCTTTTTTTTGTTTATTGCACATATCTTTGAACAAGTTTCATAGATAAGTCAAAATGGTCATCAATAATCTTTTTACCGCATACTGTCTCAGGGTGGATGAAACCACGTAGGCGGATACAATGATGCGCCGCGAAAATGCCACCTTTATTGGAAGAGTGTCATTCTGATAACATCTGGCGTTATGAGACATCAACCATAATTCTGTTAATTTCAGTATCTAAGTTCTTATTCTACCAAAAGTAGCATCAAGTACTGACATTACTGACATGCTATCTTCCTTTGCATCATTCTCGACCACATGGTCGGTAAATAATGTGCTAAATCGCACTTGGTTCTCATCTAATCCCTCCATTTCATCTTTTAATGTTTCTTTAGTACATTTTTTCTTTTCTCATTCCTCTAATTGTCCTCTGCAATCAGATTCTTTATTTTTCCTTACGTAGAATAGTACCCCTCCATACGAAGAGTACCCGCGCTTTCCGAAAAATTCCGTGGAAGTTTCACGAAAACAGATCTGCTCAATTTTCATTTTATAATCTACAATCAACATTCCCACTGTCACAGGTTTTTCCTCTACCAAATTCTTTGTATATTTTCCCAGTTGAAATTTCCTGTACCTTCGACCTGTGTTGACGTCGCATGAATGTAATCATCTTCCGTTTCACTCCATTCAACGCATTTTTACATTCTCAGTAGAATATTCAATATGTGTCATTACATATTTAATAAATTGTAATGGTTTCAGACCTTGTTAACATTCTTCGCTACATTTATCACTTCCTCCAGTAATTTCGTGGTTAACAGATTTTCCATATAGACTGTAGTTCATATCATGTACTGGGTCAGTATCGGTATAAATTTGATGCGAAAAAGTGTATTTTAAATATTCTCTGACCCCGTCCACTTTATCTTGCAATGGTTTATGAATTCCTGCTTCATTAACTTCATTACCAATTATGTTTTTAACATATACATGTTTTCATAGACTAATACAAATAGTACACAGTGTATGCATGATTTAACAGACTGTTGTATTTTCGTAAAACCTTTGGCCATTCTTATAAAAAGTATCCGACCAAGATATGTTTCGCCATTACTACTATTTATTTTAGGATTTTCGTAGAGTCTCCAAAGATACTCCAGAATTTCTTCGCATTCTACTGGTAGAAATGAAATCCACCATCCATTACATCTGATTCTCTTCGCTCCCCATGAGAGCATCTGAATCTGATTAGATCGGAATATAAATGAAAGTGCATCGTTTATCGTTTTATCATCTACCCTACTTCGTGTGATTTTTTACGCGGAAGCTTACCACATTTTATCAAATCAATGTTGTCGTTACGGCCAAGACGAAACATTTTGGCAATATACCCATTCAACAGTTTCCTTTTCTTTTCAGGTGTCGTTTCACTTTCGACAATACCCAATTTATCCCTTGCATATTCGACATTCTGCTCACACCGATTTCTAATTACTTCTTATTCATTTCCCTTCATAGGCTTCTTCAACTCTAGATATGGTAGAGACATTTTAATCACAGCACGAAAAAGTACGCCGTTCAACACCGGACCTTTTTGTACATTGTAACAAACGCATGACGTTCGTTTGAAATTGCGATTCACTTTCATTTACTCCTACAAGAGGACTGTAGAATAAATCACCTTTTCCGGGAAACGCCATTTCGCACATTGCCTTCATCATGTGTTTCATCACAACGAGTATGTCTTGCACTACAGCTTTATCCAGCAATTCAGGCCCTCCAGTCATGTACATACTCGTTAATACCTTCTTCAATAGATGACAAGACGTCGTTGAACGTTTCGGTATTTCATATATTTCCTCTTCCAGCCTTCTTACATCTTGTAATAAAATCTAGTAAATAGCGTTCATACCAATTTGTTTCGTAATACAACGAGGTTGAGTTTGTTTCTTCAATGTAAAACGATATACATAAACAAGTAAGACATATAGCGTTAGTACATATGGAAATATGCATTTGAAAAGCTTTCAAGTAAAGGCATCATACAGAAATAATATTTACGATGAGATGTTTGCAGTTCGTAAAAACCACCGAGCCCAACAGGTATCCCAATCAACCCATTTCTGAATAGAATCTAAAATTTCATTTTTGTATTTTATTATGATTACGCGACGCTGTCTTCAAATTTTTCTGTTGTCTTCTTCCTTTAAAAGTTTATCAATGTGACATTCGTGTTGTTCTTCTAAAAGGATGGGCACTTTACCAAGAATGGTTATTTCCAGCGCAGCTTCTGTGTTTCGGTTTTCCGTTTTTTCTGGAGCTATTGTCTGACATAATAATCCTTCAATATGTAAACAGACATCTACTTTTCCTTTACAAGTATTTTCATCAAAGTTATTGTCCTCCACTATTCATAACCATACACTTCGCCTAAGGTATATTTTTTTTCACGTGTTGTTTGCGAAATTGTCTTGGTGCATTTCGTAATGGTGCAGTTTTACTTATTTTTCGACCGCATTTCAACCGAAATTAACGACGGAAAATACACAATCCTTCATTGTTTATTTACAGATAATTATAAACACATCATCATGACAGCACCACTAATCACTGGAGGCGTAAATATTTTATTGTGAGACCTATTTTAACACAGGACCGTCCGTGTCATATTACACCAGTAACACAGGTACTTTCCCTCCTTTGGAACTGTTTTCACTGAACATCACAGTAATGTACTACGTACTGCAATTACAATTTTCAACAACGGGTCATGCAAGAATGGGAAGATTTTTTAAGTAGCAATGTACAACTCCTCGTGTTTGGTACTGCTCGTGTTTTTCCTATCTCAACTCAGTTTACCGTGAACAGGTCACCGGTCATAATTTTCCAAATATTCTTTAATTAGTTTTTCATGATGTACTCCCCATGGAAAATTTTAATTGGCTCAGAAAACTTTCACTTTCACCTCTTTACCGTTTTTAAGTAATGTTCGTTTCAAAATTTTACGAAAAGATCTATACGTTTCGCAAAAACGGACTTTATCGTCTCCCTCACGTCGTAACAAAGACATTACTCCAAAATTTGTGTCCATTCTCAACGGCAAGCTGGTCCCTTCTTTCACCTCCAATTTTCCGTTTACCGATCGGCCGTGCCATTACACTTGCACCCAAAATCACAACTTAAATCCATCGGCGCCCTCTATCACATTTCGTGTCGTAAAAGAAACCATCTTTCCATCAAATATAAGAAGTAATATCATAAATTGGATTCGTATTTGTCACTGTCAATCAATTACTGATTATTTTTGCTTACAGTAGCTTGGCCGTACTACGATTGAGAAAGCAATTTGAAACAAGGGGCCCCTTCACACAAAAAATTCAAATGAATATAAAAAGAATCACACACTTTACGCCACTTTACATCTAAAGATGATTCATCTCATTGTCTTAAGCGTTCAAGTAACCATTCTTCTGAAATTCACGTTTGTATTTATCTTCATCCCCCAATCCCTCTTTTCATCACACTTCTGAAAACATTCGTATACCTGTGACTGTTACAAACTCTCACCAGCCATGCTATGAAAGAAACTGCCAATGGTCTTCCTCTCAACAATACATTTTATTCTTATTATTTTTCTACTACATCCTACATCAGCTTCGACAAAACAAACTTTAAAACTAAACCCGAAAACTCAGTAAATAGCCGTGAACACCAAACCGAACAGGTACCTAAAACCATCAGTATATTGGGACAAAGTTGTATAACACCTGGTTCAAGAAACAAGCATTGGGCCGACTTTATTTGTCAGAGCGTACGCCGCCTTACACACAGCTTTTTATGACATATGTGCGCTTCCCATGACGCATGCAAAACCATCTTTGCATTATACTCGTCTCCGACGTCGTCCAGTAACGGTGAAGTTGATATGAACAGTGACATTGAAAGGGAGTATGATAGTAGTACGGAAGCTCACCGTTATAAATCAGGACAGAAATATGATTTTGATGATGTGGAGAGTAGTATGAGTGAATAAGAGGGGATTGTGCGGTCTATACTATTCACTCTGAATGCATTTTTTTAATTCAATAAACTTTTGAAAACGATTTACGAGTTTTGCAACTTGCTCACGTTGTGAAACAATGTAAGTTTGCCTCATCGAACTATGACTGGAATACCTCAGAACTAGTATTAATGTATTATGTCTGCATAATGAGCTTAAATAAAAAAATAAGTTCGTTAAAACAGTCTCTACCAAAACATTATCTGCCCCTATAAATAATATGGTGCATACATCCCCATACTGTACACGTTCTCAACGTGAAAAG
Organism: Odonthalia washingtoniensis; assembly: GCA_032358235.1. Classification (NCBI taxonomy): domain Eukaryota; phylum Rhodophyta; class Florideophyceae; order Ceramiales; family Rhodomelaceae; genus Odonthalia; species Odonthalia washingtoniensis. The sequence goes on from JAULBU010064468.1 coordinate 14,642, forward strand.
AACTTACCTTGACATATTTTTATTTAGGCTCATGATGCAGACACATTCCATTGATACTAGTTCTGAGGTAATCTAGTCATCGTTCGATGAGGCAAACTTACATTTTTTCACAACATAAACAAGTCTCAAAACTGGTAAATCGTTTTGAACAGTTTATTGAATTAAACAAATGCACTCAGAGTGAATAATATAGACCGCAAAATCCCCTCTTATTCACTGATACCACTCTCCCACATCATCAAAATCATATTTCTGTCCTGATTTATAACGGTGAGTTTCCGTACTACAACCATATTCCCTTTCAATATCATTGTTTCTATCAACGCCACTGTTATTAACTACATCAAATTCCTCGTTTCTATCAAACTATTTCATCTCACCGCGACCACCTGCACAATGAAAGATATATGCATCATAAACAGTTCCATACCAACAGTATATAATTTTGCAGAATGATTGTGCAGTTAGATATATATATATATATAAATGGCCAGTTCTCGGATATTAGGAGGTAGTTGTGTACTTCCGATTCACATTTCCTAGTATTTCTAGTATGTTTCAAGAATCTCCTAAGTGCAATTCCCGCTCACAGTCGGCGGTACCTATACAAACACTACCGTCTTTGAACAATTTCAGAATATATCGTAGACCATTTACAGCTGAAATGACATGAAGAAGACGTTCCGATCTCGATGTCCTGTTTGGAATACTACCTCCTTTCGTCACAACTGGTTTTGTCAATCAAGTTTCGTTACCATTTTCATGGCGACACGGAACTACTTCTTCATCACATCCAGTACCTAATTCAGACCCACTTCCGCCCTTCATTTCAGATAATTCTTGCTGATCATCTTCGCAAACAGTTGTTCTGCTCTGTTCATATTGCCTCTTATGACCAACACCATGTCCACCCCTATTACTTCCATAATCACTTTCGAAACAGTAAATTAATGCTGTTATTACTCCATCGTGACGAATTATACAAGATATTGATGGGTCTCCTTTAAATCACAAGTCAAATTTGCAGAAAGTGTCAACAGCTAATCTACTGGGTTCATTATTGAATATAATATTAATTCCATCCATCTCCATATCTTCAACATAAACGAATCCTTGTGCACATATAGAATTAAACTTGAAAAGTCTCCAATACGTTGTATCCATTTTCCCTAAATCCTATAACTTGAAAGGTTTATAATATTCCTCAACTCTTTCTGCACGAACTTTTTGTTCCAATTCATATTTAGCAAGTGTTGGACTTAATGTAGAAATACTTGTATATCCCAAGTTTGAAAAAAAACTAACTTTCTCTGCACGTTTCTGAGCACTTGAAACTTGAGCACATGACTTTTGGAAACGAGATAACATTGAAGAACTCTTGATGACTGTATTGAAAACTTCCTTTTCAACAGAATGATTGTACTCTGATTTTATCTCTGTCAACACAGCTTGTCCAATAAAGTTTCGAACGATTTCAATATTAGATGTGTACATATTATTCGTCTCAAGATTACGTTCCCTTGCCGTTTCCATCAGGGGAATGGATACAGACAGATGTAAAACTTTCAGTTCACCTTCGGAGTTGAAAGTTTCATTCTTGAAAATAGCTCCACACGGATTAATCAACTGATATTTTGATAAATCTTTAACACCATAACGTTTTAAAATACTAACAATACGTCCTCTACAGTCATGCTGCCGTTCTATTTTGACGTCATTTACGTTCGAGTGCCAGTAAAGTGTACTATTCATATCAGAGGAGGATTATAAACAGCATCCAGCTGTCAACGGACGTGTATAAAAACATATTTTCGCTTTCTCTGCACATAGCTCGAACTAAATCCATAGAAACATTTTTATCAGTCATCTGCCCTATAAACTTCTCCATTGATGCATTTTTCTTCTTCGATCCTTCTTCTTTTTGGCCCCAATTCCTTACTACACGCTTCTACCATCCGGGATGCGACTGTACGCTACCTTTTCCAGTTCTAACTTCTTTATTTTCTCATTCTTCTCTTTACATATATCCTTCCAAATGCTAACAGTATCGAGAAGCTCATGTTTAACATGACTATGCATACATATTGACTTCTTCATTGCATTGAACTCGTCTACATCAACTCTAATTACTGCACCAAGCCTTCTCTTTAGTAAAACCCCGTTCAAATGTGATTCACCATTGTCCACAACTCTGGTATGTTGTCTTCCTCCTCTATTCCTTTCCACAGTGTCGGTACGCGGTACACGAGTATCTTCTTTTCTCCACGGCAGCGTGTTCTTACTATAAGTTCGTCATGTCGTACAAAGCTTGAATCATTACGATCCGTTTCACGAGACCCCGCACATGGTGATGAACTCACAGGTTGAATTGCCTCTTCACTTGATAGTTCATCATCCCCTGCAGGATTTCGATCACTTATTCTTCCCACTTCTTTTAATATGCTCTCTGGCAGGAACTTCCCTCCCTTCTCCAGTGATTTCATTTTTATATATTTACTACTACTACTACTACTAGTTGAAGAGTTCCGCACATACCTTATTACTTTCTCATCATTCAACCCAACTCCTTCATTATTGCCGACTACCTCATTTTCAACAGGACTTCCCATTCTTCTTAAATTAGATAACAACTCTTTACGACGCGTAACCTTACGTTCCTTATATTTGAAAAATCCAAACAAATTCGTTGCTTCCTTCCCGACATCTTTTTCTACACTTCCAAAGTCTTGTGGACCATAATCACTATTTCTGTTGTCTCCATTTCCCAAATCTTTACCTCCGTCTGTTGATTTTCTTCTCTTAGTCCATCTCGACTCAACCATCTTCTTCATTTTTCGCTTGGATCAGTGATAGTAAAGCGTTATCTCTTGTTGTACACAGTCTAACAATGTGCAACTGTTCTGTTGTTGATAACAAAATATTTAGAAAACATTATAATAGGTGGTAACAACATTTTCAGTTTAAGGTGTGTACTATAAATAGATTGCAAAGTGCAATTCATTTCAATAACTGTACTTCGCTTCTTTCAGAAAAACCAACACATGTTGCCTTTTACTCTGTACTTTGAAAAAATACAAGTTGCCCTAATTTGATTTCGAAATAATTTATTATTTTTCTATTTTTGATTTTTCATAGTATTTTCCACTTCGACCCACTTTGAATAGATTTCAAAGTTTCGTTTCAATCTAAATTCGGTTCAACATTTTTCAAAAATATTTCGGCATTTTTGTCGAGATGCGAAGTGCGTACTGTGGTCGTTTTCGAAAATATGCACATATTCGGCTGCACTTCGATAATGTCCGAAGTGTAATCCCTAAAAAAGGAAGTGCAAGATGCCGAAGTGCACCGAAGTGCTCTACTTTGGGATAACTTCGGACAATTCGCATTTCACTTCGTTTTTGAATGTTACAGACGAAAGTAAGTCTGGAGAATCTTTGGATACCTTACGAAAATCATAAAATAAATGGTAGTAATGCTGCAAAACATCTTGGTCGGACATTTTTTATAAGAATGGTCAAAGGTTTTACAAAAAGAAAACAGTCTTTAAAATCATGCATAGATATGTACTATCTGCATTAGTCTATGAGAACATGGATGTGTTAAAAAACATAACTGGTAATGAAGTTAATGAAGCAGGAATTCATAAACCATTGCGAGATAAAGTGAACGGGGTCAGAGAATATTTAAAATACACTTTTCCGCATCACATTCGTACTGATACTGACCCAGTACATGATATGAACTACAGTCTATATGGCAAATCTGTTAACCACGAAATTACTGGAGGAAGTGATAAATGTAGCGAAGAATGTTAACAAGGTCTGAAACCATTACAATTTATTAAATATGTAATGACACATATTGAATATTCTACTGAGAATGTAAAAATGCGTTGAATGGAGTGAAACGGAAGATGATTACATTCATGCGACGTCAACGCAGGGCAAAGGTACAGGACATTGCAATTGGGTAAATATACAAAGAATTTGGTAGAGAACAAACTTTGACAGTAGGAATGTTGATTGTTGATTATAAAATTAAAATAGAACCGATCTCTTTCCGTGAAACTTCCACGGAATTTTTCGGAAAGCGCGGATACTCTTAGCATGGCGGGGTAATATTCTACGTAAGGAAAAATAAGGAAACTGATTGCAGCGGACAATTAGAGGAATGAGAAAAGAACACATGGGCTGAAGAAATATTAATCGGTGAAATGGAGGGATTGGATGACAAAAAAGTCCGATTTAGCACATTATTTACCGACCATGTAGTCGAGAATGATGCAAAGGAATATATCATGTCAGTAATGTCAGTACTTGATGCTACAATTGCTAGAATGAGAATTGACATATCGAAATTAACAGAGTTATGGTTGATGTCTCATAACGCCAGATGTTATCAGAATGACACTCTTCCGGTAAAGGCGGCATTTTCGCGGCGCATCATTGTATCCGCCTACGTGGTTTCATCCACCCTGAGACAGTATGCGGTAAAAGGATTATAGATGACCATTTTAACTTATCTATGAAACTTGTTCATAGATATGTGCGATGAACAGAAAACGATGTAATAACACCAATTCATGTTGTAGAATCTTTGGGTTATGGAAGCCGAATTGGGAATTCAGTTGTAGAGTTGGTACATGTTGATCGCAAATCTACAGGTATACTGGCAATAACGTAGGTAATGCTGGACAAAAAGGTTTTAAATCTTCAACGGGTAGGTGAAGTCAAATACGGATATGTCCGGAATTTTACAGTTATGGGAACTGCATATCCGTATTCTGGTCGGAAGTTGTGGCTGGACGTTTTGGTTATTACATTGTGGATGAATTCAATCTTGTACGAGTTGATTATTTTGACACGTGCGGGGCCGAGCCATCCAGATTCATCACGCCAAAAATAGAGGTCATTGCTCACGACGTTCGGTGTGGGGCAATGAGAATGATATCGTAACATTATGTTAATGCGCGTGCGGGAAATATTAACGTTGTTCTCTGAGATTGAGGCTGGTGAGGAGATGTTCAGAGGTTCGGTCCTAGATATTTCCAGGAAATGGCTGAAGATGAGCTAAAAGGTGGACGCGAGATGGTTTCCATGGTTGATCTCCTCCCCAAAGGTATCTTCTTGAACAAGTTCGACAGTGGGGGTTCACTGATCGCATGCGAGGAGTCGAAGGTAGTTAGATTGCAATGTCCGATTGGAACGTTCTATGGCACCATTGGATTTGTGTGCATCAGCCGCGGTTGCGATGAATGTGATTTCATGTTCCTGGCAAAGTTCTAGAAAAGCTCCTTTGTTGTATTCAAGGTCGGATTGGATACATTGGGGTACGACATGTAGATGTAGTTGAATTATGTTCAACGTATGAACTTGTACTTGAAGCTCCTTTTGATGCAGATGGCCCACTTTAGACCAACCGGTAGCACGGTCGATACAGTGAAGTAAATTGAGGACGGGCAGGCTGATTACATCTATCGACAAGTGAAATTGAGCGTCCTCGGAGGGTGGAGCAATACCAACAATAGGATGTGGTGAAGTATGGAAAGCCAGTCAGAATTTACAGGGCGGGATAGCATCTGTGATGTGACTCTGTAAGGAGTTCTGCCAAAAGTCCTGCCGCCCGGATGTAGTTGCAGATTTGCGTTAGTGTACCATGTTTTAGTTGAATGTGAATAGTTTCAAGATCTGCCGAAATAGTCGATGATGCAAAACAAAATAAACCTCTATGACTGAATACGAAAAGGAAGAAGAGTGGGTGAGAAAGATCTGTTCATCTAATCTACTTTGATGTGACCGGTGATTCTAACTCGGCTGGTTTCTGAATGGTGACTGTGATCCTGGCAGAGCTAAGTGCCGTTGCGGATGTCTGGCCGAAGGATACGTACGTATTATTCTCAACTAGATAGACTGGATGATCAAGGTACGCAGTGGGGGTGCGTGGGGATCAATTATCTCCCAATACAGATGGTTAATCGATCTGGTGCATGTACGCGGCTTCGGTCTCCCTCTGCCAACTGAATTGATGAAAGGTACAATTGAAGGTGTGTAAATATTATTTTTCGTTAATGTCTACTGTGATCTATTATTCGCTGCTCCATTCCTCCCGAGGTGGGTATGTATAATTAAATAGATATAATTCGAGTTGGGATCGGTACTATAGGTATACGTGTAGTAGGAATCTACTCTTAATAATGTAGATATACGTGTGGTAGAATTCAACCGTTAGTAAGTGAACAAATTACTACAGTAGTTTCTATTAAATCAAAACACATGTGGCGGAAATAATTGTTCGTTATATGAATAAACAGTTGTTACTTGGAAATGCAATGTACTTCTTTCTATCGACACTGTAATTAACTGTTGTGTACTATCTTCCATTATACACGCTTAACCTGTCACTTGTAGTTTCCTTCCTTTTGATCTGTGCCTTTTCATACCTTCGTCGTCGTTAATGAACCTCCTTCCCGCCGTGTTATCAATTCCTTGTATCATCGTCCTCCTTCTATGTCGTCTCCCCTTCCGCGACGTTCTTTGCACCCTTATTTTCGTAATGCGTCTTCCATTCGACCCATGTGGTGTTTTTATGGAACACACCCCGCCGTACGTGGTCATTAAATGTTGACTTTTTCGAAAGTATGAATTACGCTTCATCATCCTCCTACTTCTGGAATTAGCCGTCTTCATCGCTCGCCATCTCAACTCTCTTAACCCTTCATCATTTATCATCATCCTTGATCACCGCGTCATAGTTTACCATCATGCATTAATTACTGTCTTTATCTCTCATCATCTCAACTCTCTTACCTCTTCATCGTTCATCATCATCATTGATCACGATGTTATCGTTTACCATCATTAACTAATTACCGTCTTCATCTTCCACCGTTATTCTTTATCTAACCGTAGATCCCTACAGTTCCCCGTTTGTCCCTTTGTTCCATCATCTCCGCGGTCGTGTCATACGAACCGCTCGCCTCATCTTTCAATTCCGCCGAGTCGACAAGATCATCGTCGCTGAATTGACGTAAATGTGTCAACGGTGTTACGGAGAGGTTACGTATTGCATACGCCGCAGTGGCAGAATAATTTGATGAAGAGACGGAGTCAGGGTAGTAGAAACCTCTTTGTTCTAGGAAATTTGAGAGCGCAAAACGTTGTTCGGAATCGATGTTACCAGGACAGTTTGTCGCTGAAGTTGAGGAGGAGTAGATACCGGATGGATCTGTGATGTAATTGCGCGATCCGGAAAGAACTGTGTTGTAAGTGTCCGATATTTCATGGTTGGGCGCATTATGGCTGCTCTGAATGGAAGTACCAGATGGTCTTTGTTGTACGTGAGCCCGAGGAGCAAATATTTGGAATCGCAAAAAAGGCCAATGTTCTTGTGCTTGAAGCTGAGGGTAGCGTTTATGTAGATGAGAGAAGGAAGCCCGAAAAGGAATGATAGTTCTTCGTCTATCACGTCAAAGTTGATATCGAATTCTTTGATGCGTGCGCCATCGTCGGAAGTGCATTGAAAGTGCATTTTCAGGGTACACAGCAGTGATCGTTCGCGTGATTACCAAATCGATGATGGCTGCGTGAAGCAGGACCCTCAGGTATATTCTGAATGTTCATCTTTCGAAGCGTGTTGTCCAGGGTTAACTTGCCTACAATGTAGGAACAGGAACCCGAATTGAGGATATCTCGGAGCATCTCATTCGGAACGGAAGTTGTTTTATACGCGTCAAATATGGGCGTCGTACCTGGGGCTTGCGAAGTAGGGTTTTCTGATGAACCGGATCGCGATAGCATTTAGGAGATTGCTTTTGGAGCGCGAGTGCGAACTTGTCAAATTCGACAGTTCTATCGCGGCGGCAGAACGTTGTCGCCATGTGGGATCGTATTCATATTAGCCCCAGTAGGAGAGTGATCGATGTATTCATTTATCAAGGCGACAGTGACGTGTTTCACATCGTGGCTACCGCGTGCAGCTCCGACGATCATATTTTTTTGTGTGTTTCGATCATGGCCTAGCGCAGGAGTAAATGACCTTTCGACTTATCATCCATATGAAGGTTCGAGATTCGATGGAGCCAGCTATGAATTCCCGCGATGTATTGCTCGACTGAAATTCCCTTACGCCAGGAGAAGTCGAAAAGGGTTTCTAAGTGCGCGTCCATCTGGTTGACTGGGTCTACGGCGAAGGATTTGTCCAGATGGCATAGTAGTACGTCTACTCCCTCTTTAGCGCAGAGGTCTCTGAAGATGAGGGTTCGGGCAGATGATTTGGCTTCTCGACAAATTCGGCTCACCATGCCCGGGATTTGATTAGTTGAAGGTAAACTTGATAATTTGGTACATAGTAGAACGTACTCTCGGTAAGAGGCGTAGTCCGAACAACCATCAAATTTGAGTGGAATCTTGCCAGAGAAAATTCCCATGAGCGTCGCTGTGTCTTCTGCGCCCATAACTGTAGAAATATGTGTAGTAGAGAAATGTGGTGCAACTGCTATTGATGGTTTACTTACAGTGGAAGGTGACACGTGGCAGAAAGATTTGATCGTAAATTAAGAGGATATAGGTTGTAGAGAACCCGTGGCGATAGCGTTCGTATGACGATGAGATAGGCCCACATGGACAATGAATATTGGACGAGTAATAAGGGCGAGCAGGTGGACAGAACGCAACGGGTTTCACTATCGAGAAGAGGCTACAGTACGAAATAACGTAATTCGTAGAGTTGATCGCACGAGCTGAAAAAATATGCAAGTGGATAATCCCTCTGTTTATTCTTACTAGCCGAGGTTGAGGATATATATAAAAAGATTTGGATGCGCTTAATTGAAAGGAAGAGAAACAGATTTGTGGTTAGCCGATAAATAAAAAGGTGTCAATTTGAGGTTTGAGATAAGTCGACCAACCCGGAAGGGTCAAATAGGGTCATAATTGACCAGTTTAAAATGATCAAAGATGACACGGAAAAGAATTAAATTGGGGTATGCATTAAAAGAACGATGAATTATTAGAGCAGATGGATAAGGCGCAAATGAGACGTGCATAAATTACTGTGAGAGAAACGATGAATAAAAGACATAGCGGATGAAACCAATGTACTGTGAGGCGAGCGACCATATAGGGAGGATAATAATGAAATTGATGAGGGTACATCAGCATTAAGTTGATGGGTAATAATTGACGTCGGATAGTGAACTAGTTGCACCAAGTTGACAGAGCAAAGCAGAAAGTAGTATTTCTACAGCCGTAATGACGGATAAGGAGTACAAAAACCTACACGCCTTAGGAAGAACAATCGATACTCTTTTTCCATCCATCGAAACTCTCGCCAGTTCCGACGGCATGCTCGTGTTCGCTTTACTCTCCGACCTCTTCGAGCCGTTCAACGCCTACTGCGTAAGTAAGGGTGTCACAGTGCAAACCTTTTCCTCTTATTTTTCCGACCATGATCGGTCCGTGTACGAATTACACAACCGGTCGGGACGCTCCACCCAGCTTTACCGTCTTCGCGCATCGTGGTCTTACGTCGTACATGCCTTCTTGGAACGCTTTATCACCGGCGGAACGCTTGGTGCAAATAATTGTGTTATCGGCCTCTCGATGTCACCACTTGTTCCTTTCAACAGAGCTCATCAAGAACGTCGTCTTGGGTTTGGACGCTGCGACTAGTTTGCTACTAAAAACCCACCTTTTCCTGCTGGCACAATCCAAGGTACAGGATTTCCAGGACATGAAACACCTGGCCAAACGATGCAGAATCACTGCCGCCGCCATGGTTCGGCCACACCAAACGGGGCTTGGCGCCTAAAACCTCATCGATGCCAAAGAAGCTGGAGCTACTTCCAGAAGAGACGGGCCCCGTTGGCAGTTATCTTCATCCTCACTGGGACGGGGTAACCTTTTCTCCTTTATTTTTGCCATCCTCTATATAACTAGGGTCTACGGAGTTATTTCACGCCACCTCTGTGGTCACTAATAACGCAACTTCCTCACTGACACTCCGAGACCATATCCCAGCTCTATCGCAGGATCAACTCCGCGTTGTGGCATCGTGATTGGAATCCATCTTCCTGACGAAGTCCAAAAATGAGCCCTAATCCAAGGCAACGCGGGTGACCCAGGAATTGTTTCAAAATCTCGACCTTTCCTACAAATCCATTGGACTTAAGCACGTCGCCGTGCTGACAATGACGGAACGACAGATCAAGTTGGCGATATTCGTCATTTCGTCTTATTATTGGACTTTCAACTGTTGGATATGCCGGGAGTCGGGATATCCGGCATTCCCGTATCGAAGATTGACGGTGCAACATCGAATTTTTTTGAACTATTGCTACTACAATCATCAAATGGCGGCGAACCACCGATTTACCGACTGATTCAAAGAACACTCTGCCCACCTAGCTAGAAGGTCTCTCAACCTCGGGCCGAAACCACCGACGAATTCATACAGTACTACCACGCGCGGTTGCAATGGCGGTAATTTTCGTTGAGAACTTGGAACCGCCCGGGACGATATTTATCGTCCCATATTCCTCATACCGGAGCTGAACACCGACTCCTCCACCGTACCGGATAGAACTACAGAAAAAAAGGAAACTACTCGGGGCAGTAGGTGAACGAGCAATTTATTCTACTACCGCATCCATGCCGAATAGTTCTCTGAACGAGGAACGCATGCGACACCTGAATTTAATAAACAATTCATCTTCTGTCCCATGTTCGCATGTTTCTTTTCCGTCTCCCTTGTTCTCATAAGCTCATACTCCGTACCGCTCCAGGGCCCCATGAACTCCTCCCTCTGGCGCACCGTCGGGCAGGTCGTGGTTCTGTCCGTCATCAACGACGTTTGTTGCCTAATCAACCAGCTGGTTGCTCACGACGATCTCGAATTGCCAAGGATGAAGATTGGTTCAACTCCTCCTTGACGAGTGGGATATTCGTCATCCGATACGAACTGTCTGTCGAATCAATTAATTGAGTTGTAGAAGGGCGAACAGTTCTTGCGAAACCAAGATGAGACACGGCATAGATGGATAGGATGTAAGAGGAAGGCTGAAAGAAACGGAAAGGTGAACTACAAAAACGGTAGCGGAAGAAACGAGGAGATGACGCTAACATGAAAAGTGGAAAGGAAGAACTTCGAAGACGACGCTAAACGATAAATAGAACAAAGAGGTAGAATGATACAAATGACGTTGACGCAACGCCGAGGATGAAAAAGCAAAGAGACAACAAAACGAAGGATAATACAGATGACGGCGACGCTTTTCAAAAGACTCCGCTGAGTGAGTGTCAAAATCGTTCGATAAGCTACGGGACGACAACGTGGTAGGCGCCTCAATGAATGATGGCGTAAGAACGTACGGGTAGGTGACTGCATCTGGGTGGAGGTAAAATGATAATTAATGATAACATGATACTAGAAGGAACACGGGGTATAAGGCTGAAAGGAACGAGATTACACCATTACCGATACAGTGCTTCATTTTTCCATAATCGAAGAGTGAATTTATTCACTCAGAAATATGAGGAAACACGTGTATATTTTGAAATCCCAATTGAAGTCGGATCCAGACTTCAGCATACATACTGTGTCCGACATGAATGAACAATTTAATAAAGAGGACGTAGCATTATTACAAAATATTCAGATACAGCAAACTCGGAAGTAGTTACACCAAGCATTTGATCGAGCACCGAGGGAAAGAAATTCTACTCGCACACGCCCGAGGATGAGTTCAAGCTTGTTGAAAGGAGCAAAAGCAATCCACGCCCAGCCAGGCGTCCTCGATTTATGTTGACTGCGATCAGATCCAACGAAAACACCAACCTGACTTCGATCCAAGCTGCCCGTAAAGGTACTTTCGGCACCAGGCCTTTTGGATCAACCGCCCTCCTCTAGACCGTGGAACTCAATAAACTAAACCTTACTTACTGTCGAAAGGCCGCTAACCGAGGTAGCCCTATTGTTTGTAAAATGAAAACACGTGTAAGATTTTATTATTATTATTGTTAGTCGATAGGTCTGTTTCTTCGCGGCTAAGAGAGGCGCGGTGGCGACCAATATCCCTGATACAGTTAAGTATCTTTTGCGGGAACGTATGGTCAATGACACGGTAGGATCGCTTTGTCGATTCTACTTCGCAATCGGCAGACAATTGGGCACGCAGCAATTGCGTGGGCATTGTCTTTTGCGATGAGCGTCAGCTGTTAATCGACCTGAGGCGTGGGTGGTTGGATCTCTCCTTCTTGGCTTATGTTATCTCTCGACGAAATCGCTCGCAACTTGGTTCTGGCTTGTTTCTATAATCTGTGCCCTCTTTCATTCCTTCTCACTAGAATCAGGTTGTGGTATATATACCACTTCTGGAATAGTAAAGTATTCCTGACACATGTATCGGATTATGATAATCCCAACAATCCTAATTCAGTTCTAATTCCTCCAATGTGACATTGTCGGCACACTATTATTACTACTGTTAATTGATGAGAATTCTCACTCAATTATATCGCCATGTGTTGGATAACATCGTGTTTGTCTCCATACAGTGACTGTATGTATACAGTGTTGGTTTAGCGTGTCCATGTGTATGCACACAGCGTTCTATGCAGTAATCGAACTGTATAGGCCTTTATGTGCAGGTGTCAATTTACACATCATAATATACTATTCCTTACTGTGTGTCTTGGCATACCATTACTCATTCGAGTTTTCTCCGTTCCCTCCGTTTCCCTCCCTCAGTGTCATTCATCCCCGTAGTCGAGCCCTCTTCTTCCTTCTCCTCGTAAACTTTCCTTTTTCCTTTTTCCTTCTCCTCTTTTCACCTGCACCTCCTCCTGATTTTCGTTGGTGAGTGGCAAATGTCTGTTATTTTACGTTACTGAGGATATCTCCTTTTTTCACATTATCACAATCAAACACACACAGTACATTCATTGGTTGAAACACAATGAAGTGAAAGATATGTAGCCCCGTAATGAAAAAATTCATTTCGCGACCCACCAACAAAAATCGTTGCAGGCACAAATCGAGCACAATTTTCATAAAGATAAAATTCAAGCACGCGCTTCGTGCATCATCAACATCAACAAGAATTTCTGTATGTTCTACGCATGATGCGAAGGTTTCATAGCACTTTAATGTATTAAAATCAGAAGAGTATATGCTGAGATATGAAAACACCCTCTTTCTTACTTGGTGCACAAAATGTACCGCTTCTTATCTGGACGCTCTCTTAAAATAGAATCATTTCATTATGAAATTATGATCAACATTAGAGCATTTCCACCATGGTGGCCTATTTCCTATTCTTTGGCAAATGACCATGTTCTTGGGAACACGTGTTAAGCAGTGATTGGCTTGGCCTAAATAAAATCTATGTACTCTCGAACTATATCACGCACTCAACGCAAAAACTATTAAATGGTTTTCAGACAAATAGAAATAGCATTTTTTTTTGCTATTCCTATTTGTCTGGACTATTCGTCACGACCCGCACCACTCGCCGTCTCTGGTCGATGCCACCACTGCTGCGCGAGGGGCACAGCAACATGTCGGCCAGCGTTTTATGGACCACGAAGCCTCTGCCGATGAGTACAGACAGTTTTTCGACCCACTCGAGGATGTCGACAACGTTTCTGTTTCAGGCAAAACGCATAGACTCTGCCAAGTACACGTAGTGTAGGGGCGATCACTATGAGCCACGGCCCATTGTGTGGATAAAGTAGACGTCGTCTTGGATAGGACATTGTGTATAATCTGGTGTGGGAGCGTGTTATGGAATGGTGAGAGATATGGGCTGATAGCGCGCGATTTGTGATGCGTACGACGGGTTTGTTCTTCTGCCTCCCTTCTCGAATTGCACAGTTTGGTTTTCGCCAAAAGTGTACCGGATTTGAATTGGCCTCAAAAATCAAGCGCAATATCCATTCGAATTAGTCGAAAAAAATAGTATACACACCGAGTTTGCGTTTATTTCCCCGAATATAGACCGGAAAAATGGTGCAATATTTTTTGATAAGTATTTTATTACGATGTAATTTGGCGGTGGGGGCGTCCTTTTTCATGCCATCGCTATACAATTTGTAATAAGCAAGAAAGTATGAAAGAGATAGTCATGGTGGAGATTCTCAACTAAATAACCTCGAACACAGAATAATTTGATTAATGTTGGTCTTAGGTCCCGGAATTCGATGAGTTAAAATTGAGGAGCAAACAGAGCGCGGGACGGTAGTAGGACAATAGTAGCAGTGAGGAAATGATGCAATTTGCAAGAACGTTGAGTAGCAGAGTGAATGAGAGATGGTGATGACCAACGATTGAGGGAGTTAGAGGAAGGAGAATATTTTCAGCGTTGCACAAGTGTCCCTATTATCAAGAAAGTAAGAATTAGTTTTAGCGGTGAATTATAATGTTGATACAGATCGCTAGAAAAGAAGAAATAGGGAAAAGTGGGACGTTGCTCATCGATATTATATCATCATCATTGCGGATAGTGAAGATCAGCACCTAATGATAATCGAATCAATTAGTGTAACGTCAGAAGAAGACGAATGGCTTGACGATTATTGAATTACAAGGCAACAGTTTTCTATGCTGACCTAGTCTATTTCAACAATAATTGTTGAAACAGACCAGTACAGAAATTATTTCGGACATTAACATTATGGGGCGTTGCAATTGGTGCGACAATACCCACATTATTCGATCTCTGAATTTCAATGATCAATGCCCTGAATTTGGCTCCGGAATTTGGCAAAGGATCACATGGCCGAATTTTTCCAATTTGTCAATAATATTTACTATTAATGCTGTTTTTGAATATAATATATTATAGTGTATGTACATATATATACGTCATTCGGTCATTCAATTGTAGTATAAAATCCATAGAATCAATTGATACGAACTTCGCCTTCAATGAAATTGTATAAGAAAGATTCTGCACAAATCCAAGCTTGGAAATTCTATTCTCCTCTAAACATTAAATTTAAACATTGAAGAGACTAGACTATGACACGACACACTCGTGTATACTATACAAGCCGGGATTCTTCTTTATTTTAATTAGATCTCTTTACGAACGGATTACCGCAGTATCCATCATCTATAGATATGATCAGAACTCTTCGTGAAATATCCGCAGCATCTGAAATAGCTGTTTGCCGATTCGAAGTCATGGAAAACGATTCGGACATGATGTCTACATCCTCTCCATTTCTCAATCTTTCGTAAACATTTCTGGCCACAATTGATCGATCCAGAAGTTTATTGGTACACTTCTGTTCGGCTTCTCTTTGTATAGTCTCATTTTTTTTCATCATTGCTTTTGCCTCATTGTAATTCTGCTTTGAGATTATATAGTCAGATTCAGAAATGACATAATCTACAAGAAGCTCATTGCCTTTGATAAAGGTATGGACAAACATCTTTCGTACTTCCTCTGCTTGGAACTGTCCGGCACGACGCACTAGCAGTTCGATGAGTCCTTTCGTGTCAGACATTTCAAGTCGATTCTCCGTACCCGATCCAAACGCCGTTGTAGCTACGTCTCCTTTCATGATAGCCTCGACTTTGGTGTTTGAGTTTTATTGATAACAATCCTATATCTTGTTTGTATTTTTCTTTTCAATTTAAATTTGCTCAAGGTGAGATTGTGTCACTTCATCTCAACAGTTCAGATTGATGGTACCTCCACATATTAGAAGGGGCAATGAGTTATTACACTCGCACCGAGGGGCTCAAAAAATAATAATCATAATAATCATAATCATAATCATAATCAAAATCATAAAAATCATAAAAATTATAAAAATTATAAAAATTATAAAAATTATAAAAATTATAATAATTATAATAATAATAAAAAGAATAAAAATCATAATAATAATAATAATAATAATAATAATAATAATAATAATAATAATAATAATAATAATAATAATAATAATAATAAT
>JAULBU010064469.1:0-11175 GCA_032358235.1 Odonthalia washingtoniensis
TATCTGATGTCTTCTTGTATACTTGTCCATTTTCCCGTTTTATTCCTCCTCGTTCTCGTTGGTCGCATGAGTTGGGTCGTTTTTCTGGTCTTTCTCATCTTTTTTGTCCCAATATGCTGAATCCTGTATTGGATATATACAATCGCTTCAATCCGAAGCCGAGTTCATTCTAGTTCAATATAAATATATCTCTGGATTAATAGGTCTCTACTGTTCTTGGCCAATTTCAGATGGTATGTTGTCTGAATGCAGTGATAAAATCCTGCCATAGTTTCTCACCTCCCATCTTGTATTTCTAGTATGCTGCGAATATGCCCTGATTATATTTCTTGAGTTCCAGTTTGTGCGCTGTTACTTTGGATTTTGGTGAATCTATTTTAACGGTTCCGATTCATCTGAATAATTTGAGTATGGCTCATTGTGCCTTCTATTTGTTTCTTTCCCTTTTCTACGTTTTTCCATGTGTCGAGCTTGAAGATGTGCATGCTTTCGCCTTTTGATTTTCCTTTTGATTTTCCATCCTTTTGGCACCTTCCTTTTCGGGATTTTTGTTCCCAGTCCTTATTGAAAATTTAGTAGCAATTTTCCCAGAACGGAGCATTGTGTTTGGAGGTGCAAATTTGGGCATTTTATTTTCAAAATACATTTTGGCTTATTGAAGTAATAATTGTCGGTACATCCCTTATTCCTTTAGACTCTGCAATCCATTTATTTTTCTTTCTCATTCTCTGCTTCGTTCTCTTTTATTTCCTCATTATTAGTTTCTCCTCTCCTTTTACGTAGATTTTATAATGTACGTTTTGATAAAACGTACTGTCGATGAGTCGCCTCTGTCACATTTGAACTTATAATACCGGCTTTACCACTAATTTAGTGTGTCTGTCACCAACCCTAATTTACGGTTAGTGGCTAATCTCAATTAAGCAGCTGTTCTACAACGACCAGCTTTTTATCTTGGAGTGATAACCAAGTTGAGGCCTGCGCGTATTGCTTTTCTTTATTAAATTCTACCTCCTCTTCCATCCTCACAAAATGCAAGCTTCAGTATGCATATATACATGTAAAGTAATCTTGTACATTGTCTGGTGGTCTACACCTGTCTGGTCTATTTTCAAATTGACCTTACCTTGATGTGTACATTGTTGTACGATCTCCCAAACATAATTGTAAACGTAATTTGGTTGTATCATAAACTAATCACACGTGTAGAGGTTCTCTACCATTACTGTAGCCAATCCTAAAGTAGGTTAAGTCAACGTGTAAAATATAAAGTAAAGCCACCGAGCACCTGTATCCGAATTTGTACCAAGTCACCTATGTGACACACTTAGCATCACCATATACCTACATTGATTTTCTGTAAGGTGGTGTTACACATGGAATGTGTAGGCTCCTCCTGTTGATTTGTTTCATTGTGTTAATTTTCTCTCCTTTCAGGATTCCTCTCCTTCGTACAAACAAACCATTGTGCCGATTCTCAAAATTTTGGTCAATGTCCGATTCATCAATAACATCGTCTTCCGTAACTGGTTCCTTGTCTGCATTCTTCGATTTATTCTTTTTTCTCCCCAAACGTTCGAAACTCAAAGACATTCCACACCTTCCAGGGACAGCTGTTGAATTTTACTGCTCTGAGTCGTCGGGAGTGTTTTACAACGCTATCGCTAATGATATGTCAACTTTTGGAACAGTACATTTCAGAAACATTGAAGTGAGCAACTGGTAGGTTACAAAAACATTGGTTTAATTCCAAACTATCAGGTCTGCAGAAGAAAGGTACCAATAACGGAGATGTTTCCATATTGAGATCTGCCTTATACATGGTAATATTTACCAATATGTTTCCCAGGCTGTTAAAACATTTGTTGGTGATGATTCGAAATGCTGCATTCTCTTCTTTCGTTCAGTTCCAAGCATATAGGTATTCCAGATCTTTTTCAACTACATGACAATCGTCCTCCTTAAACGTTTCATCTTGTATCACACGATAGAATCCATTCTGTCTTGAAGATATAAAGATGAAAGTAGCAGTTGGGTAGTCGCAGTAGATGTAAGGCGAAAACATTTTACTATGAGTGAAATGTTAATTTATTTCGTTTGTCAGACCTTTTTAAAGCGTGTCAGGCTTTAAAACGGTCTGACAAACGAACCCAATTCCTATATCAGTAAAGCCTTTTATGCGGACCAATCTTCTTTTTTGGTTTCTTGACATAAACCGTGATAGAGCTCCAATGCTGTGAAATAAAAGAAGGCAATAAAATGTTGATAGGATCGACTTGTTGAATGGATTTAATATTGAGCAATTTTAAGTGGACTAAATGATCATGTGGAAGAGTTTTGATTCAACCAAAGCTTCAGTAGAAGTGTCCATGATTCTGAATAATTTGGTGAATATGTTTAGTGTGAGTTCATCTCTACATCCCATGTAGGTCGTACTATACACCTAAGTGAACTATATTGTGGCTCAAGGGTAGACAATCAACCTTGTGGTTAGTACAGTATCTTATAATAGTGTATTGCAGTGTTTAATGATGACAAATGTGTATTATGTGATGCAATTGGACGTCAACTGAATGACTCTGAGCTCAATTCTAAGTTGACACACTTTGTCACATCTTGTAACATTTAGTCATATTTAGTCACATTTTCTCAGCCATGTTTCACATTTTCTCGGTCCCGTTTTCTGCGTTTGACCTATTTCGGTCACCTGAATCGTCGGCCACGTGTTTTCGGACCACTTTATATCAATTATAGTACCTTAAGGTAACACTTGTACAGGACGCTTGCCTTTCGCCATTAGGCGACGGGTGTAGTCTACTTAAGGGGCTTCTTCCACCCGAATTCTCTTAATGATATAAAACACAAGCGTTTTTCGGACTTCAACCGCCAACAAAGCTTGACCTCGACGTAATCGTCTGATCATCTTTGTAATTGGCTCCCATCCGTTAACTTAGAAGTAAGTTATCGAGTCCGCTTTACAAGCGCTGTTAACTCGTTGACCCAACGTCAGTCGTGCTTCTCCGGTAATACCGTCGTTTAACCCCACCTCTCACGATGTAGTCGCCAGATCACCCATTACTCCCACACGAAGTACGCTTTCGCAATCGACACTCTCTCGACTGTTGTCGTCAGTTGATCTCCCAACACGACTATTCGTCTGATAGTCAACCACTACATTTATCTGCATTCATCTGCATTCATCTGCCCTTCCTTCCAGTCTCGGTGAAGTGAAACAACCTTCTAGTTACTCGGAAAGAAGACTTCGAACGCCTTCAGTGACTCGTCTGCCCCTTTCTCTAGATGCATTGCACTCCACATTAGTGTAGGTAAATCGTACTGTTAGATTATTCAATGTGAAACTACTGTAAAGCGGTTATATCCAGTTGTCGAGGTGAGTGAAGATGTTAAAGAGTGTAGAGTAGTCGAGAGAAGGATGAGAAAATTGTCAATGCCGACGATACCAACGACACATTGATGACAACCGTTCGTGTGACGAGCTGGAAGGAGGAGGAGATGCAGAGGAAGCGAGATGACGAATCGAGACGACGAGAGAGGTGATGAGTGGAAAGGAGAAAAGGCAAAGAAGAATATGAAAAGGGAATCGTCAAAAGCGACAGAAGGGGAGGCGCCGCCAACAAAAAAGGTGGGGGAAGCAACGACACCGACGTTGATACAGGTGAGAGTAAAAGAGAAGGAAATGATACAGGAGACATGACGGTAAAAAGAGGTAACTTGACAAAAGATGACGCGCAAAAAACGGGAAAATGAATTTACAAAAATTCAACTATCGTACAACAAGGAAAAATCGCTGGCACTTAGTACAGTGAAAAGACTTACTCTGTACTCCACAACTCATGTACAGTGAAACGTGTACCCTGTACTCTACTATTCACGAACAAGAAATCCAGTTCATACTTACAGTATCAGAATACCCATTTACACCTTTCCATTCTTTCTCTCACAATTCGAATTAGAGGCACATTAGCTAATCAATAGCTAACCGTGATTCTAACTTTTGATCAGGTATAACTACCGAATCTCGAAAACATAATGATCTAAATTAAATAAAACGATAGACACAAATTAACGAAATTACAGATCATCTGCGAATCAGTTTCTCAAAAGGTTTAAATCACCAATCGGAGAAGGGAGACCCAATCCAACCGCTTCCCCTACCGCTTATTTATCAACCGTAGAGCAAAAACGACTTGATTGTCGTTTGTCTATCCATTCCATCTACAAGTTGTACGGAAAGGTGTTTTACTACATTTGCTTGTTGGTACGAAAAAACGTAGTGTATTTCTTTAAATAATAATGTAGCAAGTTAACTAAAGTTAAATAATATGACCTGTTGAGTAAATGTATGCTGTGAGGTGAAAGATTTGGTTGATAGTGGAAGGTAGTCGGTTATTATGTCAACAGTTTTTGCTGATTAATATGTTTACACGGTGGGAGGAAACTTCAAGAGGGAAAATTAACGACGAAAGATTTGAAGTTGGAATATATGAAAAAATTAATTTCTTCCACATTCGTCGGCGATTTGCCACAGAGTGTTATGAAATTTTACTCCATATGGAGTAAAACAATTCAAAATTTCATTTTAACGACGGATACAATTCCCGCCCTCGGGATGCGCCAATTCATTCCCTATGGTGTATGCCGTTACAAATACGTACATGTATTTTCTGCGAACTGATTACAGAAGTCATATGATATAGTTTCTTTAGACTTGACAAGGTATAGTTCGTGACCATATGATATAATATAATTAGCCGTATTACATTATGTTTCTCTGCTCATAAGTATATAGGAACGAGAATTATTGTAATCAAAACAAGAGAAGAATTGTAAAACCTGTTTGTATTGGTATGGTATATGTATAATATCTTTACACACATGCTTTTCAATGCTTTTATCGTTTTGGCTACAATAATTCGTGCAACGAGATACTGAATATGTCACATAATGAATGTAGTAAACATATTATGTATACCGTTAGAAATACGAAAATACATGTAGTTTGTATATTTTTAAATTTTGAAAATATTTCCTCCATATATGAAGAAAATTAATTTTCGGCAAGAAGTTCAACTCCATATGGACAAAACATTTTCAAAATTTTCAAAAACCATCCCCGTCTAAAAAAATCTTCTTTTAATTAGTGTAGCCATTTGCCACGGTAAAGGGTGCACTTCCTAACTTAAGAACTTCCTAAGTATCCGTATGGGCGTATATGGTGACGGATGTACTTCCAAACTTAAAGTTAGGAAGTGCATCCATCGCCGATTACGTCCATTCGGATGCACTTTAAGTGCATCCGTATGGACGTAGTTCTATCATTATAGGCGTTGAGTGCGTATACTGATAGGTCCAGGTCCATATAATATCGATGAACAGTTTATATAAGACTTATGATATAATTCATATTACATCAAAAACGGAATGCAACACCAGATATATATTTATAACTACAAATTCCTCAACCTCCCTCAACCTCAGGTCAGGAAACAATTCATTCTTACGAACAAAAGAATCTGCAACAGGCAAGAACAAGCTGGAAATATAATGGCCTCTAATAGTAGTACTGGAAAGGATGTGCCGACTGTCCTGATGCATTATGCACTGAGCCCAAGTGGAGAAGGACGCTTTCACAAAAACATGCTCGGAGATGAATATGGAAAAGATGCAAATTAGAGGGGTATTGTTCCGGATGTGGCTGTTTGTCTCTTCTGTCCAGATGCAAGCTCTGCCGCTCCATTCTCTAAACTGTCAACTAACAATGCAGTGTGTATCACTCCAATCTTAGTCGGTATAGCGACTATGATACCGGTACCTGGTGATGACGGAAACGAAACCATCAGTAAATAGAATAAAAACATGGTAATTGATAAACTGGACAGAATTATTATCGATAATGTGCAAATAAATCCCCCTCATGAGGACATGGATTATCTATATTAACTTCACGTTCGGGGAATGGAGAACCCAACGCGTTTTCGGGATTTGGAAGTACCAGATAAAATATTCTGTTCGGACTCTCAAACGATTATAGTCATTGAATTGAATTAACGGAGGGGAGGACGATGAGGGTGATGGTTCTGTACACCTCAATGATTTCCGTGTTAGCTATTATCATAGAATATAAATATGGTTTTCTGTGAATAAAGTGAGGAATTTCAATAATCCGCTTCGGGATGTGAATATTGAGCATCTTGAATCGTCTGTAAGATCTTTCCAGAAAGAGAAGTATCAAGTTGGCTTTGAAATGATTTTTGTTACGTTTCAAAGTGATCATGGCTATGGGACTTATATTTGTATTTCCCAAACTTGTAACTAGGAGGATGGGAGCTAAGTGTTGAAGAACGATGATTCCCTCGTTGTCGAAGACGGTCTACATCGCCTTGAAGTACTCCAGACTTTAAGTAGTACAATGAATGAATCTTTTAATTGTACAAGGGCTTGCATTCGTGGGGCTTTATTGCTACGAAAGGGCATAGCGGTAATGAGATATTGGGAGGTGATTATCCTCAGTCTAACATGAAATATTTCTTTATCGAAGACAAAAAAGGATATTTCATTCATTCAGCTGATGATCAGTGTCATGCGGTATGCTGAAACTTTCACAGAACAGTATGACAAATAGTTTCAAGAATCAATGGTGACGAATATTGCGAGGGACATGGAAAGAACCATTTTTCTTGATATAAAAACCTCATCAGCGTATGAAATATATGCACGTGTCCCGAAAATTCTCTGTAGATTCAAATCGGCTATGACGAAGATGAAGACCATTCCGCAATTTCCAATTGTCCAGGAATCTGGCAACAGTAGCTTGACATATTTTTACACTCGTATCCTCATCTATGGATTGGCAGAGGCTGTATTGTACCTTCTGGATGGTGCAGAAGCAAATTTTGGAAGCCAAAACAAGGATATATTTGATTCAACTTTTTTCTACGGTATAAGTGATGAGATTTTAAAAGAATTGCATACAATGTTAGACGAAATTGGGATTAGTGTATTTGAATTGAAATTTGAAGCCGTTCCATCAGCATTTAAGGAACTAATTGTATTTGTCATTTCAGAGGAAAAGCCAAGAATTCAATCGATACATGGAATGTTTTGCAATCACATGAAACGCTTCGATTATTTCCAACGCAACAAGTCGACAAATCTGGTTACCCGTACATCTTCTCTAATATGGTACATGGAGGTCGTGTAGTGACTACAAGAAGCAGGAAACGGAAGCATCGTGAGCCCATCATTAGCGAAATTGATGATGACTCTCAGTCCCCAGGAAGGACAACAACTAAATTCAATAAGCAACCACCAAAGGCCAAGGAAATTTGGTATGAATTATTGGAAAAACAGCTATGGTATACGAAAAATGTGAAAATGGCAATTGGTGACTTGGGAACATCATTATCGATAATAATACCGAATCAGATTTGTAAATCATTTCCGTCTCATACTACTGACAACTAAATATACCCTTACGAGAACATCCTTCCAGTAGCTTCTATGTCTAGACATACCCGCAACTGAATGTGGTGACTTTTGTAGCAGATTAAAACATCGGTGTAAAGATTTATTAACTATTGATCACGTGTTACTTCATCTAAAAACCCTCCTTTTATAACGCAAACAAGAAGGGATAGAATAGGAGACTATACTTTGTCATCCCCGGGGGAGATGGGTCCTAGTTCAAATAACAGGTATTGGCAGGAAGAAAGTATCTGATTAAGTGGTCATCTATTATACGAACACATTACTGAGGTCTGCATTAAATCCAAATCATCATCGTTCTCATGTCATTTTTTCGTATTAACATATTTTAGAACATGATAAATTTGGCATGGATATAGGCTGCTAATAAGCATATAGTTCACATGGAAATTTTTAGTGATCTCCATGAAGAATAAAAATGGCTTCCAGCATAGAATGATAATCTTGCTTGATTGGGTTTCCTTTTTTCAGCAGGAAGAAGCGACCGTTGCACAGTGATTGGAATTGCATTTTGGATGGTATGTCTAATCCGTGTGATTACATGAAACTATGAGAACGGTATACACAGCGGCACTTTCGGAGTTCCTCGAAATTCCATCAGATCCAATTGGATATTTTTACTGTGCTGGAAATGTTTCCATGTTAAGGGGAAGAGAACCTGAAAGAAGAACACAACAGAGAATTTTGAAGTCCAATTATGAACACTGGAACTTCTGTAAACGATGAAGATGATAGGAATAATTGTATTAGCCGTTACTCCAGTACAAGGGCATTACTTGAGAACAGGTTCGAACATCATCGCTACAATGTATGGATAGTAAAACTCAAGGCTACATTGTACTTATGGATTGGATGGATGTGTTATTTGTTGAATCTAGACAATATTTGTAAATGGCGGACAGAAATTCTAATCGGTGGTGGTCGCTTCCTCATCACTGTTGAGGACTGCCCACCACAACACGGTCACAATTTCTTCGACGTTAGATAGACTAGTTATCCTGGGTATTTTACAATTACAATTGCCACAGAAACGTTATCTCTATAAATAGCACCTGGGTCCCATCTATATTTTCATCTCATTAAAGAGGAAAATGAACAAATTATGATTTGTTTGGACATGGAAGAAATAGAAATCCCGTACAATCTATTTTCATTGAACATGGTTATGTGTAAAATGCTGGTACCGGGTGAAAAGGTTGTCATTCTCTCAGCTATTGTACATATATCATCCCGGAAGGTAGTAATTTGAAAGACGGCATCTCATATGCCTACGGCAGGTCCCTACGTCAGAGTACTCACACCGAAGCTTATCACACTGCACAACATTCAAGTAGTTCTTCACAGCATGCACGCAGTATTGATGATGATGGTGAAGCTGTAGATATAGGAATTGATGACGATATGGATAATTGGGAAGTCTCCTAGGTGCAATATCCACCATTGGGATGGCATCTACCCATATCATACTTCTATGCTTTTTGGTCTTTCACGGAAAACCATTCTTTGTCCAATATGTTAACGTAAACTGTACTCTACTTTTATACGGTACGGATTGAATACTCCATGCATGCCTTTTTAGAGTGACATACACATTGCACCATCTTCGTATGTTGGATTTCTGCTATATGACATTTCTAAATGTCAAGCACCATCATCCCATATGTACATGATAATCATATACGTTTAATTTATTGTTTTAATTACCGCCCTTCATCTTAATTCTGCACTATTAGAGGTACCATAAGAATATTTTACTCTATATCGAGTTCAATATTTTGCAAAAAATTATTTATTTATTTTTTTGCAAAACTAGGAGCTCCATATATAGTGAAATTTTCAAAATTTCAAAACCAATCATACTTCTTTGATTGCTTACACTGCCATAAATGACCAATAAAATCATAAATGGCTGTGACAACAACATTTAGATCTCAAAAGGGTGATAAAAAGAAGAGACTAATCGGACTTATCCAAATTTCTTTACAGATTTCTTCAGAGACCAACTGCATTCATCATTAATGATAACGAAACAATTTTTATGTAATATTAGATATTGCACATACTCTATAGACATATTCCCTTATTACAAACGACATTCAACTTTATGCAAGTACAAAAAAAGGCGGAGGTTTGATAGCACCTACACGACATGTATCAACTTCTTGCAGTCCTCACGAGCCATCTGAAATATGTGATGCCCTTTATGAATAAATCAACGGAAACGGAGAGACCCATGCGGTTCCACATACCTTATCGGCTGACTTTGCATATACAACTGAACTTCGATAAAGATAAGTGATGTGAAAGTTGCCGCAATCCATTTCTTAAAATTATCTACAGAAATGGTTTAGATTCTGTAGGAAAAGATATTCGGTTTCTTTTAAATCATACATTCAATCCATATGTCGTTCATCACCAGATAAAATATTGGAAGGGATTCATGTCAGTTGTCAATAATACCGTCGGGAAGAGGTTAATCAATGATGGATATGAAAAAGTTGAGGTACCACACAATACTTCTTTAGACGATAAGAGGAAGGCTTTCTTAAACAGAAAAGACGATATTGTAGAGTTGGGTACACAATTTAAAATAGCGACTGAAAATATGATACATTTTGACCTTGTTTCAAGGACGTGGACCGTTAATTTGTGTCTCATCTACTGCAGTCAGAACTATTTGCAGATTTATACATGTCCATAATAACGCAGATTATGGGTAGTGATCAGTCTTCAATTGAGTGGAATCAAAGTAGATATGAAAATCCCAATTCTATCGTTGGATTTTTACAGATATACTATATCTGTAACATTCCAACTAAATACTGTATAGTATACAGATAAAAATGCAACGACATTGAAGTCGCAATCGTTAGTTGGGTATCCCATACATGTCACATTTTTGAATGTCTCCGTACAGTTCACACGTTCGTTCATAGACCACGGATATACTTTTTTTTGGTTTCTTCCAATCGTATTACAGGGGTCACATTCACAACGGTGCGAAGAGGAATACTGCTTTAATAACGACGCCTACAGTGATGATCTTATTTCCATTTATGATCACGTACCACTGACTTCGTCATCATGGGGGATAGATGATGAAACGGTGTCATTACGTAAGTCAATGAACATGGTCCTTGCCCTCTAAATTTCAATTTCAATCAAAGGGTTTACTGTGTGTACTAACAAAAACATAAAATGTAATTTCTTCCCTGTCATAGTATCATACTTCTGTTATATACCAGAAATTAAATACATGTCCGAACTTTCACATAACTTTACCCCTACACTTCCCTTCGTGGGATCATCCCACGGAGGGAAATGTAGGGGTAAAGTTATGTGAACCGGCATGATTCCTAGGAACGTCAACAGATTTCAATAAAGGTGCTATAACTGTGGCAAGAACTGTTGAATACGAAATACAAAGAAGGAATGAGGTTAATGGTTTCTTTAAATCAGCAAATACGGCATCATCTTCGGAAAATAAGAATAGTCTACGAAAACATGTGCAACAAATACTGCAGGAGATTTTAATAGCTACATAGGTCCCTTTTATGGAAACTTTAAGTAGAACACATCCGCAGTTAGTTTTTCCTGGATTGTTGTCGATTTTCACGTATTAACCATTACAAAACCTTCATCTCGGCACTTAAGGCAATCAAAACATGT